>PVKP010006366.1:0-83548 GCA_004027715.1 Plecturocebus donacophilus
AGTAGAGACAGGGTTTTGCCATATTGGCCAAGTTGCTCTCGAACTCCTAATCTCAGGTGATCTGCCAACCTTGGCTTCCCAAAGTGCTGAGATTACAGGCATGAACCCTGTGGTTATAATTTTGGGGGGATATTTTTAATCCCTTAACAGCTGAAAACCAAGATAAGTCTTGGGAGTCCCTTGGAGAGTATGGGATTCTAGGGTCCTGGTTTTCTTTGAAACATTCTCCTTTTAGCATCTCCAATGTGAATGGATATTGAGCATATCCCTTACCCAGCAAGTCTAAAAAACTGCCTGTCAGTTTGGCAAGTTCAGCAAAGGTGTCAGGGCAAGAGCCAGAGGATTTTGTGTTCACTGACCTCCTAACATGTCACCTTCACTGAAATTTGACCTGTCAATTCCTTACTATCTTGGTACCTTTAGACGCTTTTAACTTTTTAATCTAGTATTTCTAGTTGTTTTCGGTGCCAGTCATAGCCCTAGACATATACCCTTATCCATTTCATACGAGATTTTGAGAAGCCCTATATATCCTGTCACGCATATTCTTGCCTTACAAAAAAAAATAGTTTTATTTAAATCACACAGAAGAAATTTTAAAATCCTACTAGCAAATAAAATCAGTGTTTCCCACACCATCCTTTTCTGTGCTTTTTCATGTTCTTGAAGTCATAAGCTAGCTAACATTTTAAATGATGCTTTCTTTTTTGCTTTCATTCTCAGTTTTATCCTAAGAATTTTCTCACATCATTAAAAATACTTGAACATTTTAGTTGGCTGTGCAATAAAAATATATATCCTCCTCTAAATTAAACAGTAATTGTGCAGCTCAGTTAATTAAAGAATAAGATCTGAGAATAAATAAAACATACATATGCTTCACCTAGACTTTCCATTCCATGAAGTTCAACTCTCTGGGGGTAGATTCACTGCCGGGACTGAAAGCCTTGTTAAGGAACTTGGTTTGGTGACAGCTACTTCTCTCTATCTCTTTCTCCCTTTCCCCCTCCTCTTTTCACTCTCTCTCCCCCTTCCCGCACAAGAGGAGGCAGCTTTGGAATGAATTTGCATTGTCAAAGCCTGGTTAGCTGGACCCAGCTGGTTCTAAGGGTGCATCTGAACAACAGGAAAAGGAGGGGATTCTGGAATGACCAAAACTCACGTTTCCTCACACATGCTTCTTTTTTTAAGTTCTGGGATACATGTGCTGAATGTGCAGATTTCCTACATAAGCACACATGTGCCATGGTTGTTGGCTGAACCTATCAACCCATCATCTAGGTGAGAACATGCGGTGTTTGGTTTTCTCTTCCTGTGTTATTTTTCTGAAGATGATGATTCCCAGCTTCATCCATGTCCCTGCAAAGGACTTGAACTCATTCTTTTATATGGCGTCATAAAATTCCACAGTGTATATGTGCCACATTTTCTTTATCCAATCTAACATTGACGGGCATTTGGGTTGGTTCCAAGTCACTGCTATTGTGAATAGTGCTGCAATAAATATTGAGTCTTCTTATCCATGAGCATGAAATGTTTTTCCATTTGTGTCGTCTCTTATTTCCTTGAGCAGTGGTTTGTAGTTCTCATTGAAGAGGCCCTTCATATCCCTTGTAAGTTGTATTCCTAGGTATTTTATTCTCTTTGTAGCAATTGTGAATGAGAGTTCACTCATCATTTGGCTCTCTGTCTGTTATTGATGTATAGAAATGCTTGTGATTTTTGCACATTGATTTTGTGTCCTGAGACTTTGCTGAAGTTGCTTATCAGCTTAAGGAGTTTTGGGGCTGAGACAAGGGGGTTTTATAAATATTCAATCATGTCCTCCGCAAACAGAGACGATTTGATTTCCTATCTTCCTATTTGAATATCCTTTCTTTCTCTTGCCTGATTTCCCTGGTGAGAACTTCCAATACTATGTTGAATAGGAGTGCTGAGAGAAGGCATGCTTGTCTTGTCTTTGTTTTCAAATGGAATGCTTCCTGCTTTTGCCCATTCAGTATGATATTGGCTATTTGATTTGTCATAAATAGCTATTGTTATTTTGAGATATGTTCCATAAATATCTAGTTTATTGAGACTGTTTAGCATGAAGGGATGTTGAATTTTATTGAAGGCCTTTTCTGCATCTATTGAGATAATCACGTGGTTTTTGTCATTGGTTTTGTTTATATGATGGATTATGTTTATTGATTTGCATATATTGAACCAGCATTTCATCCCAGGGATGAAGCTGACTTGATCATAGTGGATAAGCTTTTAGATGTGCTGCTGGATTCAGTTTGCCAGTATTTTATTCAGGATTTTCACATTTATATTCATCAGGGATATTGGCCTAAAATTTTCTTTTTTTGTTGTGTCTCTGCCAGGTTTAGGTATCAGGATGATGCTGGCCTCATAAAATGAGTTAGGGAGGAGTTCCTCTTTTTTTATCATTTGAGTGGTTTCAGAAAGAATTGAACTAGCTCCGCTTTGTACCTCTGGTAGAATTCGGCTGTGAACCTGTCTGGTCCTGGCTTTTTTTGTTTGGTAGGCTATTAATTGCTTCCTCAATTTCAGAACTTGTCATTCAATTGTTCAGGGATTAAACTTCTTCCTGGCTACTCTTGGGATGGTGGATGTGTTCAGGAATTCATCCATTTATTCTAGATTTTCTAGTTTATTTGTGCAGAGGTGTTTATAGTATCCTCTGATGGTAGTTTGTATTTCTGTGGGATCAGTGGTGATATCCCCTTTATTATTTTTGTTGTTTCTACTTGATTCTTCTTTCTTGTGTTCTTTATTAGTCTAGCTAGCAGTCTATCATTTTGTTGATCTTTTCAAAAAACCAGCTCCTAGATTCATTGATTTGTTTTTAAAGGTGTGTGTGTGTGTGTCTATCTCCTTCAGTTCTGCTCTCATCTTAGCTATTTATTGTCTTCTGCTAGCTTTTGAATTTGTTTGCTCTTGCTTCTCTCGTTTTTATAATTGTGATGTTAGGGTGTGAATTTTTTATCTTTCCTGCTTTCTAATGTGGGCATTTAAGTGCTATAAATTTCCCTCTTAACTCTGCTTTCGCTGTATCCCAGAGAGTCTGGTACATTGTCTCTTTGTTCTCACTAATTTCAAAGAACTTTGTTATTTCTGCCTTAATTCTATTAGTATCCAGTAGTCATTCAGGAGCAGTTGTTCAGTTTCCATGTAGTTGTCTGATTTTGAGTGAATTTCTTAATCCTGAGTTCTAATTTAATTGCATTGTGGTCTGAGAGACTGTTAGGGTTTCCATTCTTTTACATTTGCTGAGGAGTGTTTTACTTCCAATTATGTGGTTCATTTTAGAATAAGTGCTATGTGATGCTAAGAAGAATGTATATTCTGTTGATTTTGGGTGGAAAGTTCTGTAGATGTCTGTTAGGGCCACTTGGTTCAGAGCTGACTTCAGGTCCTGAATACCTGTGTTAATTTTCCATCTTGTGTATCTAATATTGACAGTGGGGTATTAAAGTCTCCCACTATTATTGTGTGGGAGTCTGTCTCTTTGTAGGTCTCTAAGAACTTGTTTTATGAATCTGGGTGCTCCTGTATTGGGTGCATACATATTTAGGATAGTTAGCTCTTCTTGTTGCATTGATTCCTTTACTATTATGTAATGCCCTTCTTTGTCTTTTTTGATCTTTGTTGGTTTAAAGTCTATCAGAGACTAGAGTTCCAAACCCTGCTTTTTTTTCTTTCCATTTGCTTGGTAAATCTTCCTCCATACCTTTATTTTGAGCCTATGTGTTTCTTTGCACATGAAATGGGTCTCCTGAATGCAGCACACCAATGGGTCTTGACTATCCACTATGTCAGTCTGTGTCTTTTAACTGGGGCATCTATCCCGTTTACATTTAAGGTTTATATTGTTATGTGTGAATTTGATCCTGTCATCGTGATGTTAGCTGGTTATTTCGCACATTAGTTATGCAGTTTCTTCATAGTGTCATTGGTCTTTATCTCTTGGTGTGTTTTTGCAGTGGGTGGTACTGTTTTTTTTTTTTTTTTTTTTTTTTTTTTTTTTTTAACATATTTAGTGCTTCCTTTGAGAGCTCTTGTAAGACAGGCCTGGTGGTGTCAAAATCTCTCAGCATTTGATTGTCTATAAAGGATTTTATTTCTCCTTTATAGTTTCTCCAAAACTAAACTTATGAAGCTTAGTTTTGCTGGATATAAAATTCTGGGTTAAAAATTCTTTTCATTAAGAATGTTGAATATCACTAGCAGAGGCTGCAGAACAGCAAAGATTGCTGCCTGCTCCTTCCTCTAGAAGCTTCGTCCCCATTCTCTTCTGGCTTGTAGGATTTCTGCAGAGAGCTCCACTGTTAGTCTGATGGGCTTCCCTTTCTAGGTAACCTGACCTTTCTCTCTGGCTGCCCTTAACATTTTTTCCTTGGTTTCACCCTTGGAGAATCTGACAATTATATGTCTTGGCATTGCTCTTCCCAAGGAATATCTTAGTGGTGTTCTCTATATTTCCCGAACTTAAATGTTGGCCTGTCTTGCTAGGTTGGGGCAGTTCTCCTGGATAATATCCTCAAGTGTGTTTTCCAACTTGGTTCCATTCTCCCTGTCACTTTCAGGGACCCCAGTCAATTGTTGGTTTGGTCCTCTCACATAGACCCATGTATCCTCAAGGCTTTGTTCATTCCTTTTCATTCTTTTTTCTCTAATCTTGTCTTCATGCCTATTTCAGTAATAGAGAATGATCTTCAATCTTGTTGATTGATCTTAAAGCCCTGATATCCTTTCTTCTGCTTGAGTGATTCAGATATTTATACTTTTGTATGCTTCATGAAGTTCTTGAGCTGTGTTTTTCAGCTCCATCAGATCATTTAGTTCTTCTCTAAACTGGTTATTCTAGTTAGCAGTTCCTGTAACCTTTTGTCAAGGTTTTTAGCTTGCTTGCATTGGGTTAGAACATGCTCCTTTAGCTCACAGGAGTTTGTTACTACCCACCTTTTGAAGCCCACTTCTGTCAATTGATCAAACTCATTCTCTGTCCAGTTTTATGCCCTTCCTGGAGAGGAGTTATGATCATTTGAAGGAGAAAAGGGGTTCTGGTTTTTGGAATTTTAACCAGTTTTGCACTGGTTTTTTTCTCATCTTCATGTATTTATCTCCCTTTGATCTTTGAGGCTGATGACCTTTGGATGGGGTTTCTCTGTGGGGTTCCTTTTTGTTGATGTTGATGTTATTGCTTTCCATTTGTTAGTTTTTCTTCTGTAAGGCCCCTGTTCTGCAGGTCTGCTGCAGTTTGTTGGAGGCCTGGGTGTCACCAGTAGAGCCTGCAGAACAGCAAAGATTGCTGCCTGCTCCTTCCTCTGGAAGCTTCATCCAAGAGGGGCACTGACCTGATGCCAGCTGGAGCTCTCCTGTATGAAGTGTCTATCAACCCCCATTGAGAGGTCTTTCCCAGGCAGGAGGCACAGGAGTCAGGGACCCACTTGAGGAGACAGTCTGTCCCTTAGCAGAGCTTGAGGGCTGTGCTGGGAGAACTCTTCTTGTCAGGATCCACTGCTCTCTTCAGAGCTGGGAGACAGGAATGTTTAAGTCTGCTGAAGCTGTGCCCACAGCTGCCCCTTCCCCTAGGTGCTCTGTCCCAGGGAAATGGGAGTTTTATATTTAAGCTCCTGACTGGGTCTGCTGCCTTTCTGTCAGAGATGCCCTGCCCAGTGAAGAGGAACCCAGAGAGGCAGTCTGGCCACAGCTGGTTTGCCGCATGGTGTTGAGTTCTGCCCAGTCCGAATGTCCTGGCCTCCTTAACACTGTCAGGGGAAAACTGAATACTCAGACCTCAGTGATGTCAGTGCTCCTCCCCACACCGAGCTCAGTAGTCCCAGATCAACTTCAGACTTCTGTACTGGCAGCAAGAATTTCAAGCCAGTGGTGATTAGCTGGCTGGGCTCCATGGTAGTGGGACCCACTGAGCGAGACCACTTGGCTCCCTGGCTTCAGCCTCTTTTCCAGGAGGAATGAACAGTTCTGTCTCACTAGGGTTTCAGGCACCATTGGGGTATTTAAAAAAAAATCCTGCAACTAACTCAGTGTTGGCCCAAACAGCTGCCCAGTTTTGTGCTTAAAATCCAGGAACCTGGTGGTGTAGGTACACGAGGGTATCTCCTGGTCTGCAGATTGCAGAAACCATGGGAAAAGTGTAGTATCTGGGTTGGGTAGCACAGTCCCTCACAGCTTCCCTTGGCTGGGAAAGGAAGGCCCCCTGCTCCTTGCACTTCCCAGGGAAGGTGACACCCCACCCTGCTTCTGCTCACCCTCTGTGGGCTGCACCCACTGCCTAACCACTCCCAGTGAGATAAACAGGGTACCTCAGTTGGAAATGGAGAAATCACCCACCTTCTGCATTGGTCTCACTGACAGCTGCAGACCGGAGCTATTCCTATTAGGCCATATTGCCAGATCCCCACATGCTTCTTTTTTTGAGATGGAGTTTCACCCTTGTTGCCCAGGCTGGAGTGAAATGGCATAACCTTGGCTCACTGCAACCTCCACCTCCCAGGTTCAAGTGATTCTTCTGCCTCAGCCTCCCAAGTAGCTGGGATTATAGGCACCTGCCACCATGCCCAGCTAATGTTTGTATTTTTAGTAGAGATGGGGTTTCGCCATGTTGGTCTGGCTGGTCTTGAACTCCTGACCTCAGGTGATCCACCCGCCTCAGCCTCCCAAAGAGCTGGGATTACAGGCGTGAGCCATGCTTGGCAACACATGCTTCTTTGAAGGCCCTTTTGTTTGAAGAATTCCTGTCATATATTTTTTAATGTAGAAATATATGTTTGGGTTTAAGAGGGACAATGAAGAACATGTCTTTCCCTTCCCCTACTCCCAAATCCCACTGAAATAATAGCAAAGATGCACAGAAAGGAGTAAACCTGCTACTGCTCTGATAATAAAACCAGAACCCATGAGTCGACTTAGGCACTTTGATGAATTTCTGTAGGCAAGAAAGGGGAGAAGAGCATATCAAACAACAAACCAGAATGCAGGGAGCCGCAGCTCAGAACACAGAGAGAAAGCCACCGAGACTTTGGTGTTCTGCTGACAACACTTCCGTATCTCCAACTGATGATCAAGATAAATGGAGGAGTGCATATGGGACACCTCGGATATATCATCTGCACTGCACACAGAGTGACTGACAGCAGTTAATATCTGTCCCATGCTGAAGTCTAAAATCTCCTCTTTAGGGAAATTGCATGATCTGCCTAAAGGAAGTCAGTGTTCTGGGTGTTGGTGCACAAGGTAAAGCCCTTTGGGTTTTCTTTTCTTTTTTCTTTTTGTTTTTTTTTTTTTTTTTTTTTTTTTTTTTGAGATAGAGTCTCACTCTGTCACCCAGGCTGGAATGCAGTGGTGAAGACTTGGCTCACTGCAAACTCTGCCTCCTGGGTTCAAGAGTCTCCAGCCTCAGCCTCCTGAGTAGCTGGGATTACAAGCAGACACCACCATGCCTGGCTAATTTTTGTATTTTTAGTAGAGAAACGGTTTCGCTATGTTGGCCAGGTTGGTCTTTAACTCCTAGCCTCAAGTGACCCACCCACCTCAGCCTCCCAGAGTGCTAGGATTACAGGCAAGCCACCACACCTGGCCAACCTTTCGGTTTTCATATTGAGGGGAGGAAGAAGCCTACCTTTTCTCTTTGTTGAAGCACATTCTGAAATAAAGCCTACTAGTCAGTACCCCTACTCTCACCACACAACCCGCCCACCCACCGCAACAACTTCTGTTTTGTTAACTATTGCTGCTTAACAATTTACCCAACATGCTGGGTTTAAAATATCAACCATTTTATTATATCTCATAATTACTGGCTCAGGAATTCAGGCAGTGCCTAGATGGACAGTTTTTCTGCTCCATGTGGCCTTGGCTGAGGTCACTTGATGAAATTCGGATGGGGGAATGGCTGATCTAGAAGGTCCAAGGGGCTTCATTCACATGTCTGGCACCTTGCCAAGCATGGCTGGAAGACTGGGCTCAGAAGGATGGACCACCGGAGTGCTTATACATGATCTTTCCTACATGAGGGTCTCAGGGTAGTTGGACTTCTCATATGGTCACTAAAGGATCACACAGAGGATGTCCTAAAAGACAGGAAGAGGAAACCTCTAATTTTTTAAGGCCTGGTCCCAGCAACATGGTCACTTTTACCATATACTATTAGTCAAGAACTCAGAAGGTCCATCCAGATCCAAGGGAAAGGAACATAGACCTTGCCATACATTCCAGTAGGGATGGGAGAAAAACAAACACAGATAAGCCACTAAATACATCAGATGATTTGAGTTATGAGGAAAATTAAAGCAGTCAAAGGGGTTGGAGAGTGACAGGTAGGAGGGATGGATACTATTGATTCATGGCTATCATGGGGGTCCTCACTGCTCTGGTGGCTTTTGAGAAGGGACTGGAAGGAAATGAAATACAGCAGTGTAGATTGTTGGCTTTTATTCTAAGTAAAATGGGAAATCCTTGGAGAGTTTTCAGGGGAGGATTAATAATATAGTCTGATTTGGGCTGGGCATGGTGGCTCATGCCTCTAATCCCAGCACTTCAGGAGGCTGAGGCGGGTGGATCACCTGTGGTCAGGAATTCAAGACCAACCTGGCCAACATGATGAAGCCTTGTCTCTACTAAAAATACAAAAATTAGCCAGGTGTGGTGGTGTACACCTGTAATCCAAACTACTTGGGAGGCTAAAACAGGAGAATCACTTAAACTCAGGAGGCAGAGATTGCAGTGAGCTGAGGTTGCAGCACTGCACTCCAGCCTGGGTGACAGAATAAGACTCTTTTTTTTATACATATACTTACATACATTGTGTGTGTGTGTGTGTGTGTGTGTGTGTGTTTATAGTAAAGTGTTTCAAGAGAGAGTCTGATTTTAAATTTAAAAGCATACTCATATTACTAAATAGACTTCAGAGGAGAAGAGGAGGAAAGTAGGAATGCTAACTAAAAAGTTATTTTGATGATCTAGTCAAGAAATCATAACATCTTAGGACAAGCAGTGGACATAATAAAAGGTGGCCAATTCTGTATAGACACTGTAGATACAGATGTACCTACAAATATCATAAATTTTTCATCTGATATATCATAGCAAATACATAGTTTATAAATTCTTGGTAAGAAACCAATAACATAAACCAATAATACTTCTTTTTATTGAAGTGTAACTTACATTAATGTGTGCAAATCTTAAGTGAATATTTGTTCATTTTCACATACATGTACACTTATATAATCACATATTAATAGAAGATTCCCTCCTGGCCCTTTCTGTCAATATTCTCTTTAGTGATAACCACTATTCTGACTTCCATAAAGATTGAGTTTGTTTATGTTCTTTGTAGTAACAGAATAATATAGTAAGTATGCTTTTATACCTGGCATATTTCATTTAATATTCATCTATGTGATTCATCTATGTTTTCATAAGCAGTGGGTTCATTCCTTCTCATTAATGTGTACTATTCCATTGTATGACTATAGCATGATTTATATATTAAAGATAGCTAATAGTATTTGCTGATGCTTTGAAAATGCTGAGAAAGCAAACTAACACAGGAACAGAAAACCAAACACCACAAGTTCTCACTCATAAGTGGGAGTTGAACAATGAGAACACATGAACACAGTAATATCACACTCTGGGGCCCGTCCAGGGGTAGGGAACAAGGGGAGGGAGAGAGTTAGGACAAATACCTAATGAATGAGGGGCTTAAAACCTAGATGATGGGTTGATAGGTGCAGCAAGGCACAATGGCACATGTATACCTATGTAACAAACCTGCACGTTCTGCACATGTATCCCAGAACTTAAAGAAAATGCTGAAAATGATAGAAATAATTTTTAGCCTGAGTAGCTAGAAGACTTGGAATTACAATAGAAAAGGCTATAGGAGGAAAAATTTCAGGTGAATGAGGTGGAAAATAGACCTTTTTTGGAGCATACTACATATGAGACCCTTACTAGACTCCAAGTAGAGAGGCTGAGAAGACAGTTGGATATGCAAATCTGAAGCAATGAGATAGCTCTGAGCTGATGATACACATCTGGGAGCCATCAGTGTGTATAGATGTATCCAGACCTCAGGTCTGGACAAGGTCCATTTGAGGGTGAAGGCAGCTGGAGAATAGAAGAGACTGAGGAATGAGCTCCTAGCAATATGAGCTCAGGGAGATAGATGAAAACACAAAGGAGACAGAGAAGGCATGGCTAATGAGATAGGAAAAGAATCAAATGGTGTGTTAAAAGTAAAACAGTAAAGTGCTTCAAGGAGTGAATTGCAGCAAAGGTTGCTGACAGGTCAATAACGGCTGGGATTGATGTGACAAGAGCTGTCTCATTGGAGGGCTGGGGAAAATGCCTGATCAGACTCATATAGAAGTAACCAGACTCCACCCAAAAGCCATGCACTTTTCTTTTTTGGTAACAAGAATTCTGGTTTTATTGGGGTAAAATGTACCCAGTTATATTTTTCAGTCTCTCTCTTCAAGGTATGGCTATGTGACAAGTAATAAGCAGAGATGTGTGGGGCATTCCTAAGAAGCCAGTTAATCTAGCCATGAGGCACCCCTGTGCCCTTCTGCATTAGTCATATTTTTACTGTGATAATATTATGAAACAATCCAAAAATACATCAATAGCTTACAACCAACATTTTATCTCATGCTTCTGGATTAGCAGTTTGGCTTAGCTAATCTGAGCTGAGCTTAATGGGTTTGACTGTGTGAGCCTGCACTCCATGCTTTGGATCAGATCAGGTCTGCTTCAAAACCAGGCTGGAAGAAAAGCATGCTGCTCCCATTGGTAGGACTGGAAGTTCCACGGGGGCTTATGGAAACATGCCAAGACTCCTCATGCTTCAGCTCAAAACCTGTATGGTCACTTCTACCCATTGGCCAAAGATTTTCCATGTCTGAGCCCAAAGTCAGTGAAAAGGGTTATTACTCTCCACCCCTTGTGAAGCATGGCAGAGGAGTGGGAGTAGGAATTATGAACACACCTTCTTTTGTTCATGCCCTCTATGCACTAAAACCCAATGTGATGGCTGGAGTGCCAGCAGCCTTTGTGGACCATGTGACCTTAGAAGCACTAAGCTAAGATGGTAGAGTAGAAAGGTATATCCCGTATGTCCATGGAGTCATCATACCAACCGTAACCAAACTACCTCTGACTTTATTTTATGAGAAAGACAAATTATATCTAACTTTTCATTTATTTTTATGTTGTATTTTCTACTGTTGGCAGTGAAACCTAATGCTGATGGACACAAGTGGGTTTAAGAAAGCAAGGGAGGAATGTGGACAATACTCCTTCAAGGAATTTTTCAATACAGAAGTGCAGAGAAATGGGACAGTAACAGGAAAGGGCACAGTGGTAAGGGAATTTTTTCACTTTCAGTTGGAAATATCACACCATATTATATGATGAGAAAATCCAGTAAAGAAAAAAGTGCTTCATACAAGAGAGTACTTATTGAAGTTCTTTCCTTCAATAAGCAAGTAAAAGTAAGCAAGAAGAGATGGGGTCCTGTACATACCTTGACCTGTGGCACTACCAGGTGCATTTGTTTTGACTTACAAGCAATTTGTACTGATTATATAATTTAAATGATGTGAATTCTATGAATATTTCCCAAGCGTTTTTCAGGCAATTTCCACACATTAAACATGTTTTTGTTTGTTTTGAGATGGAGTCTCACTCTGTTGCCCAGGCTGGAGTGCAGTGGTGCAATCTCCGCTCACTGCTGCCTCAGCTTCCTGAGTAGCTGGGACTACAGGTGTGTACCAGGGTGCCCAGGTAGTTTTTTGGTTTTTTTTTTCTTTTTTTTTTTTGTATTTTTGATAGAGAAAGGGTTTTGCCATGTTGGCCAGGCTGGAAAAATGTTTTTATGTATGGTTTCTTGTATAAATAATAATTGAATCTTTCACAGACCCTAACTCCATCCCTCCTCATATTGTTTTTTCATTTTCAAGTGAGAAAGGAGGAGGGAGGTTTGTACTGTTTGAGATCATATGAATAATCAAAAGATGGCCCAATAGCCTAAATTAAAATAAATAGCTCATCAAACAGCATAAATAATTCTTGCAAATAAAAAATTGTGAGACACAGAAAGCTGATAAAGCAAGTAAAGAAAAATCCTATTTTTTCTAAGTCCCCTGTTAAAATGGAATTTTTAAACCCACAGATGTTTGAAGGAGGTAAAAATATATTTTCTTCTTTGATGGAATTGCTACAATTCCAAATATATAAACCCACCCACAGCATTAAAGTTTAAAAAATATTCTTCCTCTGGTGTGAGAAGCATAGTATTTTTACCTGAATAAGCCACTTTTCTTTCCTTCCATGTTCTGTCATGTAAGATCCAATGTCCTTTTAAATATGTTTTCCCCATAAGGAACAAGTATTAAGAGAAATATCAGATATTACATTTGAGATCTGTTACCTTTGAGATATCCATTATCATCCCAATGAAGATGTCAGTAGCAAGTTGGATATATGAATCTAGAGTTCTGGTAAAGATCTGGACTGGAGATATAATTTTTGGAGTCATCAGCCTTTAGTATATTTAAAGCCATGGAGCACATAAGATCTTCTAGAGATTTGGTGTATATAAACTACAGCAAGGACAGATTCCTAGACTAAGCCCTGGAGCACATTTTGAGGTTAGGAAAGTGAGAGAAAAAAATCAACAAAGGAGACTGAAAAGGAGCAGCTGGTAAAAGGGGAGAAAACAGAAAGAGTGGGATCCCAGAGGCCAAGAGAAGTGTTTCTAAGAGAAGATTTGTATATTTTGATAACTCGAGTGAAAATGGAGAGAGAGCATTGGATCGTGCAAAGTGGAAGTCATTCATAAGCTTCACAAGAGCACTCAGAGTGGAGGCTTGGAGGGGATGCTTGTTTGGAATAAGTTCAAGAGAGAATTGAAGAGAAAATAGAGGCAACTAGAATAGGTGATTCTCCCTAGAGCTTTTCTGCAAATAGAGAAAGAAGAGTGATGAGGTCAAGAAACTTTTGTTTTTTTTTGCTTTTTAAACTGGGAGAAATAACAGCATGTTGCTGCATTTATAGGAATGATCCAGAAAAAAGAAGGCAGGCTGATGATGTAGGGGAGAAATGGGAAAATTCCTAGAGTGATGTGAGTAAGAGAGGATGGGATCTATTGCACAGGAAGAGAGCTTTGTTTCAGCTGGAAGCATGAACAGTTCATCCAGAATATATATAATATATAGACACCAATGCAATTAAGGAGTTAGATGCAGTGGTAGGAGTTTATGAGAGCTCTTTGACTTACTCACTTTAAAAAAAAATTCTTACTTTTCTTGATATCATCAACTAAGTGAAGAAAGGGAGAAAATATGAGAGGTTTAAGGGCAGTGGAGAGAGTAAGAAACATCTATCTAGGATAGTAGGAAGCAAAATTAACCTGGAAAATATGATGTGATCGCCTGGCAGCTGTAAAGATGCACTTGAGATAATTGATCATGAATGTAAAGTGAGAGCAGAGAGCACAGTTGCATGTTTTACTACAGCCATTTCAGCCATGGATCCAGTGCTGGGAGAGATTTCATCAGTGGTTTTACTGAACAGTATGACAAACTGAAAAGAGTCAAGAGAGTTGAGGGTGTATGCAAGAGAACCATTAAGATATTGACCACAGAATTTAAGCCCAGTTCATGAGGGAGTACTGAGAACCAGCTCAGTCTGGAGACCCCCAACTCAGGCAGCACTGAAGGTATTTGAGTGGTGGACACCCAGATAGCACAAGAGTGGCTCTATCCTGGGGACCAACAGCCTGAGAGCCTGTGGGGCTGACTACTCTCCAGGCTGAAGGGCCAGAGCAGATTTTCATCCATGTTTTTAGTTGTTCTTAGACAGGTGATTCTTACTAATACACAGGTATTCTATATTTACACATAATTCAAGAATATACCAAGTAGGCAACTGTTACCCACCTACCACTAATTACAAACTAAAAGGTATACTCCACAGAGGAGCCATGGGGGCAGGGTAAACTTAACGTTTCTCAACAAGGGAGAGGGAGATATGAAGATGGTAATGAATTGAAGGTCTAGGTGGACACTGAAATTACTGAAGCCAAGTAGTAAAAGGGATGAGCAGGAAAGGTGGTAAAGGAGTTGTAAAACACTTGAAGTCACAGTTTTAGAGGGGATGCAGTTTTGGGGCAAGATTTAGGCTTACCATGAAAGTGAATACCAATGTGGGAAAAAGGACAAGAACACTAAAGAAAAGTTTAAGTAAGGTACCACAAGTCCAGGAAATTGGAAGGATTCTCCAAGTGTGTTTTTAAATCACCAAAAATTACAGTAGGAGTAATGGAGAGAATGACAGTGACTGGAAGCCAACACCTTCATGGACATGACCTGGCAGCCATAGATGGCTACAATGAAGATGAATCCTGGCCAGTGCAATGGCTCACGCCTGTAATCCCAGCACTTTGGGAGGCCAAGGTGGGTAGATCACCTGAGGTCAGCAGTACAAGACCAGCCTGGCCAACATGGTGAAACCCATCTCTATTAAAAATACAAAAATTAGCTGGGCATGGTGGTGGGCACCTGTAATCCCAGCTACTTGGAAGGCTGAGGCAGAAGAATCACTTGAACCCAGGAGGCACAGGTTGAAGTCAGCTGAGATCATGCCATTGCACTCCAGCCTCGGCAACAGAGCAAGACTCCATCTAAAAAAAAAAAAAAAAAAATGAATTCTGATTGGCCAATCCCTAATGATGGCATAGAAAGCTCAGGGTTTTTTAATGGAGGAAGCAAAGAGAATGGTAAGAATTTGCCATGAGAAGCAGGAAGACGCTTCCCCACCTCTGAGGCCCAGGGGTGTGAAGACTGTGTGAAGGAAGGCAGCCACTTTTGGAAGAGCTGCCAGCAATCAGGGTCCTGAGGTGAAGGTCAGGCTTCAGTTTTAACCCGAACACTCTGGTCATCGTGTTTAGAATGAACTGAAGTCAGGCTATGGGTAGAAACAAAATAACAAGTTAGGAAGCTATTGCAATAATATAAGCAAAAAATGATGGAGGTTTATCCCAGGAGGATGGTAGTAATGGTGTTAAGAAATGGTCAGATTCTGAATATATTTCATATTTCATATTATACTGCATCATTGATTTTAAGATGTCCCACTGTTTTGTGTGCCACTAAGAAAACAATGCTCCAGTTAAAAAATACAATTTTATTTTTATCAATCATTTTTATCAATTTTAAGATGTATTCAAATCTCAGATATTAAACTATGAAAATGTACATCTTAGAATTGATGAAATATGGTATATTGGTTAAACATACTACTATACTGGGGAAGAAACTCTTTTTCTAAGAAACTGATAACTCCACAAACTGAATTCAGCATATTTGAAAGCTTGCTAGAAAAATTCACCAACAGCTGTGTGAGGAAAAGCAAGACTGTGCGTCTGTCAGCTGATCTCACATGATACATTTTGCATGTATTTACTAATTGGTTTCTGGCAAGAAATAACTCCGTGTTGTTTGTATATCTAATAGCCACAAATCAATTTGCTTATCATTTGCATCTGCCTCTACTACTTGTTATTTGTAGTTCATGGTCATGTCTGATCATTAGGGGAAGATGGCTCAGAATTATCCATGTTGTGATTTGAACCCTGTCAATAATGAACAGGGCCACCGAAGGCAAAACTGCAGTCTGTGCCAAGTTAGAAGTCTTATATTAATGCACCCATTTTCTCCTGTATTATGTCAAACTGGCATATCTTCCTCAATGATTCATAATCCTGGCTGCACATTTGAAACACATTGGGGTGATTTTCGAAAACTTATTCCTGGACTCGATCTCTAATCAATAAAATCAGAGTCCCTGGAGGTGAGCTCCAGCCTTCAGTGTTTTTGAAAACTTCCCAGGTAATTTAAATATACAAAAACATACAATGAACCTTGAGAACCATTGGTGCTAAGTAGTTTCCTCATTAATAAGTGATAAACTTTGATGTGTTCAGATCAATTGAGAAATATTGCTCTAATGGTATAAGTTGTCCAGTGTCATGTTGCAGGCATTAAAAATTAATATGGAAAATAGGAAGTTACAATGTGTTGCTTAAAATAACTATAGAGTATTATCTTAAGTTATGTCTAATGTATTTTTGGGTATACATGTCTAATAGCCACAGATAAATACACCTATAATTTTCCTCTACATATTGCTTATTATTTCCAATTAATGGTTTATATTTGACCATTTTGTGAGAAGATGCTCATGATCATCATGATGCAAATTTAACCCTAAATCATCATGATGCAAATTTAACCCTATCACTGTTGAATACAACTTATATATGTATATATACACACACATGTGCATATGTATCCATACATACCCATGGCATATATGCACACACGTAGATGAAGGGCTATCAAGAAAATGTTACAAATTTCAAATGCTCAAGATTACAGGATTTTTTAAATTTTGAGATGAAATCTCACTCTGTCACTCAGGCTAGAGTTTACTAGAGTCATCATAGCTCACTGCAACCTCAAACTCATGGACTCAAGTGATCCTTCCACCTCAGCCTCCCAGATCAATAGGACTATAGGCATATGCCATCACACCTGGCTAAGTTTTTGTTGTTGTAAAGACAGCATCCTGCTATGCTGTCCAGGCCATCCTTGAACTGCTGGTCTTGAGCAGTCCTGCTTTGGACTCCCAAGGTGCTGGGATTACAGGTGTCAGCCACCTCACCCAGGCTGCAGGAGATTTTAATTTTCTTCTGATTTGTATTCATTTTCTAGAATGTAAATGCATTTTCTTTGTAAGAAAAATGTATTCTGAAACAACAGCAATACATGTTCACTAGAGAAAATTTGGAAAATTCAAGAAATTATGAATAAGAAAATTAAAATAGTTCATAATTCTACCACCCAAAGATGACTACTTTGTACATTTTGATTCAGTCTTTCCAATTATATTCTGTGTAAGCATATAGAATTATACTTACATATATTTTTATTTTTGCCTATTTTCTCTAAATTTGCCATATTAGACATTTTTAGAGAACATACTTTTTCAATGGACAATATAGGATTATATTGTGTGAATGTATCATTATTCAACCAAACTATTACTTAAAATAAATATGTTATATAATTATGTAGAAATATAGTATCCAATATTGTTCAGAGTGCAGTAAAACAGTTTATTATTTTCTGTTGGTGTAAAAGTTTTGAAACTTCTAAAAGTGGCAGGCAAACAGTGCCTATCAAAAGCCTTAAAAATGTGTACATGTTTGGCCCAAGAATTTAAATTTTAGGAATTCATACAAATGCACACCATTTGCATGGGAAGAATATTTACATTTAAGAAAAGTAATATATAAAATGTTTATATTTACACAAAATATTGCAAACAACTTTTTTATTGTAGTTTAGGTTTTGGGGTACATGTGCAGATCATGCACAACTGTTGCATACATACATACAGGGCAATGTGGTTTGCTGCCTTCATCCCTCCATCACCTGTATCTGGCATTCCTCCCCATGTTAGCCCTCCCCAACTTCCCTATCCCCTGCTGCCCCTCCCTTAGTCCCCCTCAACAGACCCCAGTGTGTTATGCTTCCCTCCCTGTGTCCATGTGTTCTCATTGTTCAATACCCACGTATGAGTGAGAACCTGTGGTGTTTGATTTTCTGTTCTTGTGTCAGTTTGCTGAAAGTGATGTTTTCCAGATTCATCCATGTCCCTACAAAGGATACAAACTCATCAATTTTTATGGCTGCATGCTATTCCATGGGGTATATGTGCAACATTTTCCTTGTCTAGGCTGTCATCGATGGGCATTTGGGTTGGTTCCAGGTCCTTGCTCTTGCAAACAGTGCTGCAATGAACATACATGTACATGTGTCTTTATAATAGAATGATTTATAATCCTTTGGATATATACTCAATAATGGGATTGCTGGGTCAAATGCATTTCTATTTCTAGATCCTTGAGGAATCAACACACTTTCTTCAACAATAGTTGAACTAATTCACACTCCCACCAACAGTGTAAAAGTGATCCTATTTCTCCACATCCTCTACAGCATCTGCTGTCTCCAGATTTTTTAATGCTTGCCATTCTAACTGGCATGAGATAGTATCTTAATGTGGTTTTGATTTGCATTTCTCTAATGACCAGTGATGATGAGCATTTTTTCATATGTTTTTTGGCCTCATCGATGTCTTCTTTTTAAAAGTGTCTGTTCATGTCCTTCACCCACTTTTGAATGGGTTTGTTTTTTTCTTATAAAGCTGTTGTAGTTCTTTGTAGATTCTGCATATTAGCCTTTGTCAGATGGGTAGATTGCAAAATTTTTTCCCATTCTGTTTGTTGCTGGTTCACTCTAATGATTGTTTCTTTTGCTGTACAGAAGCTCTCAGGTTTAATTAGATCTGATTTGTCTATTTTGGCTTTTGTCGCCAATGCTTTTGGTGTTTTGGTCATGAAGTCCTTGCCTATGTCCTGAATGGTTTTGCCTAGGTTTTCTTCTACAGTTTTTATGGTGTTAGGTCTTATGTTTAAGTCTTTAATTCATCTGGAGTTGATTTTAGTGTAAGGTGTCAGTAAGGGGTCCAGTTTCTGCTTTCTGCACATGGCTAGCCAGTTTCCCCAACACCTTTTATTAAACAGGGAATCCTTTCCCCATTGCTTGTTTTTGTCAGGTTTGTCAAAGATCAGATGGTTGTAGATGTGTGGAATTGCCTCTGAGGCCGCTGTTCTGTTCTATTGGTCTGTATCTCTGTTTTGATACCAGTACCATGCTGTTTTGATTACTGTAGAATTTTAGTATAGTTTGAAGTCAAGTAGCATGATGCCTCAGCTTTATTCTTTTTCCTTAGGATTGTCTTGGCTATGTGAGCTCTCTTTTGGTTTCATGTGAAGTGTAAGGTGGGTTTCTCCAGTTCTGTGAAGAAGATCATTGGTAGCTTGATGGGGATAGTGTTGACTCTATAAATTACTTCTGGCAGTATGGCCATTTTCACGATATTGATTCTTCCTAACAATGAGTATGGAATGTTTCCCCGTCTGTTTGTGTCCTCTCTTATTTCCTTGAGCAGTGGTTTGTAGTTCTCCTTGAAGAGGTCCTTTATATCTTTTGTTAGTTGTATTCCTAGGTATTTTTTTCTCTTTGTAGCAATTGCGAATGGCAGTTCATTCTTGATTTGGTGCTCTGTTAGTCTGTTATTGGTGTATAGGAATGCTTGTGATTTCTGCACATTGATTTTGTATCCTGAGACTTTGCTGAAGTTGCTTATCAGTTTAAATAGATTTTGGGCTGAGATGATGGGGTCTTCTAAATATACAATCATGTCATCTGCAAATAGAGACAATTTGACTGCCTCCGTTCCTAATTGAATACCCTTTATTTCTTTTTCTTGCCTGATTGCTCTAGCTAGAACTTCTAGTACTATATTAAATAGGATTAGTGAGAGAGGGCATCCTTGTCTAGTGCCGGATTTCAAAGGGAATGCTTCCAGTTTTTGCCCATTCTGTATGATATTGGCTGTGGGTTTTTCGTAAATAGTTTTTATTATTTTGAGATATATTCCATCGATACCTAGTTTTATGAGAGTTTTTAGCATAAAGCGCTGTTGAATTTTGTCAAAGGCCTTCTCTGCATCTATTGAGGTAATCATGTGGTTTTTGTCTTTGGTTCTGTTTATGTGATGGATTATGTTTATAGAGTTGCATATGTTGAACCAGCCTTGCATCCCCAGGATGAAGCCTACTTGATCATGATGGATAAGCTTTTTGATGTGCAGTTGTAATTGGTTTGCCAGTATTTTATTGAAGATTTTTGCATCTGTGTTCATCATGGATATTGGCCTGAAGTTATCTTTTCTTATTGAGTCTCTGCCAGGTTTTGGTATCAGGATGATGTTGGTCTCATAAAAAGATTTGGGAAGGATTCCCTCTTTTTGGATTGTTTGGAATAGTTTCAGAAGGAGTGGTACCAGCTCTTCTTTGTATGTCTGATAGAATTCGGCTCTGAACCCATATGGACCTGGGCTTTTTTTTTGTTAGTAGGCTATTAATTGCTGCCTCAACTTCAGCCCTTGTTATTGGTCTGTTCGGGATTTCGACTTCTTCCTGGTTTAGACTTGGGAGGGTGCAAGTGCCCAGGAATTTATCCATTTCTTCCAGCTTTGCTGGTTTATGTGCATAAAGTTGTTGATAGTAATCTCTGGTGGTAGTTTGTATTTCTGTGGAATTGGTGGTCATATCCCCTTTATCATTTTTTATTGCATCTATTTGATTATTCTCTCTTCTCTATTTATTGGCTAGTGGTCTATTTTGTTGATCTTTAAAGAAAAAAAAACAGCTCCTGGATTTATTGATTTTTGAAGGGTTTTTTGTGTCTCTAACTCCTTCAATCCTGCTCAGATCTTAGTTATTTCTTGTCTTCTGCTAGCTTTTGGGGTTTTTTTTTTTATCTTGCTCCTCTAGCTCTTTCAATTTTGATGATAGGGTGTTGATTTTAGATCTTTCTTGCTTCTCATGTGGACATTTATTGCTATCAATTTTCCTCTAGACACTGCTTTAAATGTGTCCCAAAGATTCTGGTATGTTGTGTATTCATTCTCATTGGTTTCAAAGAACATCTTTATTTCTGGGGGCATCCAAGATGGCCAAATAGAGACAGCTCTGGATTGCAGTTCCCAGTAAAAATGCAAAGGGTGAGTGATCCCGCATATCCAAATGAAATGAATTTTTACTGCCCACAGACCAGGAGATTCCCAGGCAGAAAAGTGCCATGAGTCTCTAGCATGGCTGTTTCAGCCAGTGAAGTGGGTCTCACACAAAAACTCACACAAATACAGACACCCTTTCAACTGGTGACTGGAATGCCGGGGAGACTGAGTCACCTGTTCACCTGAAAAAAAGGGAGCTGAAACAGGGAGCCAGGTGATCTGGCCTGGCTGGTCCCACCAGGACAAAGACCAGCAATCTGAAATGCTCTGGATTGAGAGTTTCACAGCAAGCACAGCAGGGCCTGGGACGATCCAGCTCTGTGGGGGGAAGGGCATCCACCATTACCAAGGCAGCCCACCATTACCAAGGCAGTCTGTCATTACCGAGGCAGTCAGCCATTACTGAGGCAGTCTGTCATTCCTGAGGTAGACCACCATTACCAATGCAGTTCTAACTATACCTCCATAAACAAAACTGCAAGGAAGTTCACAGCTGGTCAGAGCCCATAGCAGCTCAGCAACGCCTCTGCTGGCAGATTGTGACTAGGCTACCTCCTCACTGGGCAGGGCATCTCTGAAAAAAGGCTGCAGTCCATCAGGAAATTATAAATAAAGCCCCACCTTCCCAGGACAGAGCACCTGGGAAAAAAGGTGGTTATGAGTTCCACCACAGCAGACTTAAATGTACCTGCCAGCAGCTCTGAACAGAACAACAAAGCTCACAGCGCAGCACTTGAGCTCCTATATGGGACAGACTGTCTCCTCAAGCAGCTCCCTGAACCCCGTATATCCAAAGAGACACCTCATAAAGGAGAGCTCAGGCTGACATCTAGTGGGTATCCTTCTGGGACGAAGATAACAGAAGTAGAAACTGGCAGCAACCCTTACTGTTCTGCAGCCACTGCAGATGATCCCCAGGCAAGCAGGGTCTGGAGTGTACCTTCAGCAGTCCTACAGAAGAGGGGACTGTTAGAAGGAAAACTAGAAAAAAAAAAAAAGAAATAACTTCATCATCAACAAGAAGGATGTCCACTCAGAGACTCCATCTGAAAGTCACCAACTACAATCACCACAGGAGGATAAATCCACAAAGATGGGAAGAAACCAGCACAAAAAGGATGAAAACACCCAAAACCAGAATGCCTCACCTCCTTCAAAGGATCACTATTCCTCACCAGCAAGGGAACAAGGCTGGATGGAGAATGAGTCTGATGAATTAACAGAAACAGGCTTCAGAAAGTGGGTAATAACAAACTTCTCTGAGCTAAAAGAACATGTTCTAACCCAATGCAAAGAAACTAAAAACACTTGAAAAAAGGTTTGACAAAATGCTAACGAGAATAAACAGTTTAGAGAGGAATATAAATGAATTGATGGAGGTGAAAAACAAATACAAGGACTTCACGAAACATACATAAATTTCAATAGCCAAATCAACCAAGCAGAGGAAAGGATATCAGAGATTGAAGATCAACTCAATGAAATAAAATTGGAAGGAAGATTAAAGAAAAAACAATGAAAAGAAATGAACAAAGCCTCCAAGAAATATGGGATTATGTGAAAAGTCCTAACCTACATTTGATAGGTGTACCTGAATGTGACAAAGAGAATGAATCCAAGCTGGAAAACACTCTTCAGGATATTACCAAGGAGAACTTCCCCAACCTAGCAAGGAAGGCCAATATTCAAGTTCAGGAAATACAGAGAACACCACAAAGATATTCCTCAAGAAGAGCAACCCCAAGGCACATAATCGTCAGATTCACCAGGGTTGAAATGAAGGAGAAAATGCTAAGGGCAGCCAGAGAGAAGGTTCGGGTTACCCACGAAGGGAAGCTCATCAGACTCACAGCAGATCTCTCAGCAGAAACCCTACAAGCCAGAAGAGAGTGGGGGCCAACATTCAACATCCTTAAAGAAAAGAACTTTCAACCTATAATTTCATATCCAGCCAAACTAATCTTCATAAGTGAAAGAGAAATAAAATCTTTTATGAAGAAGCAATTGCTCAGAGATTTCATCACCACCAAGCCTGCATTACAAGACCTCCTAAAAGAAGCAGTAAATATAGAAAGGAACGACAAGTACCAGCCACTCCAAAAAATGTACCAAATGATAAAGAGCATTGACACAATGAAGAAACTGTGTCAACTAATAGGCAAAACAACCAGCTAGCATCAAAATGGCAGGATCAAATTCACACATAACAATATTGACCTTAAATGTAAATGGGCTAAATGCCCCATTCAAAAGACACAGTCTGGCAAATTGGATAAAAAGTCAAAACCCATCAGTGTGCAGTATCCAGGAAACCCATCTCACATGCGAGGATACACATAGGGTCAAAATAAAGGGATGGAGGAAGATTTAACAAGCAAATGGAGAGCAAAAAAAAGTAGGAGTGGCAATCCTAGTCTCTGATAAAATAGACTTTAAACCAACAAAGATCAAAGGAGACAAAGAAGGACATTACATAATGGCAAAAGGATCAATGCAACAAGAAGAGCTAATGATCCTAAATATATGCTCACCCAATACAGGAGCACCCAGATACATAAAGCAAGTTCTTAATGACTTACAAAGAGACTTAGACTCCCACACAATAATAGTGGAACTCTTTAATACTCCACTGTCAATATTAGACAGATCAATGAGACAGAAAATTAACAAGGATATCCAGGACTTGAACTCAGATCTGGACCAAGCAAACCTAATAGACATTTACAGAACTCTCCACCCCAAATCCACAGAATATACATTCTTCTGAGAACCACATCACACCTATTCTAAAATTGACCACATAATTGGAAGTAAATCACTCCTCAGCAAATGCAAAAGAACGGATATCATAACAAATAGTCTCTCAGAACACAGTGCAATCAAATTAGAACTCAGGATTAAGAAAGTAACTCAGAATGGCACAACTTCTTGGATACTGAACAAGTAGCTCTTGAATGTTGACTGGATAAACAAGGAAATGAAGGCAGAAATAAAGATGTTCTTTGAAACCAATGAGAACAAAGATGCAATTTACCAGAATCTCTGGGACATATTTAAAGTAGTGTCTAGAGGAAAATTTATAGCAATAAGTGTCCACATGAGAAGCAAGGAAAGATCTAAAATCAACACCCTATCATCAAAATTGAAAGAGCTAGAAGAGCAAGATCAAACAAATCTCAAAAGCTAGCAGGAGGCAAGAAATAACTAAGATCAGAGGAGAACTGAAAGAGATAGAGACACAAAAAACCCTGCAAAAAAAATCAATAAATCCAGGAGCTAGTTTTTTTTTTTAAAGAGCAACAAAATAGACCACTAGCCAGATGAATAAAAAAGAAAGAGAATAATCAAATAGAAGCAATAAAAAATGATAAAGGGGATATCACCACCAATTCCACAGAATACAAACCACCATCAGAGATTACTACAAACAACTCTATGCACATAAACCAGGAAACCTGGAAGAAATGGATAAATTCCTGGAAACTTGCACCCTCCCAAGCCTAAACCAGAAAGAAGTCGAAACCCTGAATAGACCAATTAACAAGGGTTGAAGTTGAGGCAGCAATTAATAGTCTATCAACCAAAAAAAAAAAAAACCCAGGTCCAGATGGGTTCACAGTCAAATTCTACCAGATGTACAAAGAGGAGCTGGTACCACTTCTTCTGAAACTATTCCAAACAATCCAAAAAGAGGGAATCCTTCCCAAATCATTTTAGAGACCAACATCATTCTGATACCAAAACCCGGCAGAAACTTAACAAGAAAAGAAAACTTCAGGCCAATATCGATGAACAACATAGATGCAAAAATCTTCAATAAAATGCTGGCAAACCATTGCAAAAGCACATCAAAAAGCTTATCCATCATGATCAAGTAGGCTTCATCCTGGGGATGCAAGGCTGGTTCAACATACACAAGTCTGTAAACATAATCCACCACATAAACAGAACCAAAGACAAAAACCACATGATTACCTCAATAGATGCAGAGAAGGCCTTTGACAAAATTCAACAGCCCTTTATACTAAAAACTCTCAATAAACTACGTATTGACGGAATGTATCTCAAAATAATAAAAGCTATTTATGACAAACCCATAGCCAATATCATACTGAATGGGCAAAAACTGGAAGCATTCCCTTTGAAATCTGGCACCAGACAAGGATGCCCTCTCTCACTAATCCTATTCAATATAATATTGGAAGTTCTAGCCAGAATAATCAGGCAAGAAAAAGAAATAAAGGGTATTCAAATAGGAAAAGAGGAAGTTCAATTCTCTATTTGCAGACAACATGATTGTATATTTACAAGACCCCATTGCCTCAGCCCCAAATCTCCTGAAACTGATAAGCAACAACAGCAAAGTCTCAGGTTACAAAATCAATGTGCAAAAATCACAAGCATTCCTATACACCAAAACAGACTTAAAGAGAGCTAAATCAAGAATGAACTGCCATTCACAATTGCTACAAAGAGAATAAAATACATAGGAATACAACTAACAAGGAACGTAGAGGACCTCTTCAAGGAGAACTACAAACCACTGCTCAACGAAATAAGAGAGGACAAAAATAGGTGTAGAGACATGCCATGTTCATGGTTAGGAAGAATCCATATTGTGAAAATGACCATACTGCTCAAAGTAATTTACAGATTCAATGCTATCCCCATCAAGCTATCAATGACCTTCTTCACAGAACTGGAAAAAACCACCTTAAACTTCATATGGAACCAAAAGAGAGCCCACATAGGCAAGTCAATTCTAAGTGAAAAGAACAAAGTGGGAGGCATCACACTACCTGAATTCAAACTACACTACAAGGCTACAGTAATCAAAACAGCATGGTACTGGTACCAAACAGAGATACAGACCAGTGGAACAGAACAGAGGCCTTGGCGGCAACACCACATATCTACAACCATCTGATCTTTGACAAACCTGACAAAAACAAGCAATGGGGAAAGGAGTCCCTGTTTAATAAATGATGTTGGGTAAGCTGGCTAGCCATGTGCAGAAAGCAGAAACTGGACCCCTTCCTGACACCTTACACTAAAATTAACTCCAGATGGATTAAAGACTTAAACATAAGACCTAACACCATAAAAACCCTAGAAGAAAACCTAGGCAAAACCATTCAGGACATAGGTATAGGCAAGGACTTCATGACCAAAACACCAAAAGCATTGGCAACAAAAGCCAAAATAGACAAATGGGACCTAATCAAACTCCACAGCTTCTGCATAGCAAAAGAAACAGTCATTAGAGTGAACTGACAACCAACAGAATAGGAAAAAATTTTGCAGTCTACCCATCTGACAAAGGGCTAATATCCAGAATCTACAAAGAACTAAAACAGATTTACAAGGAAAAAAACAAGCCCATTGAAAAGTGGGCAAAGGATATGAACAGACGCTTTACAAAAGAAGACATACGTGAGGCCAACAAACATGAAAAAATGCTCATCATCACTGGTCATTAGAGAAATGCAAATCAAAACTACATTGAGATACCATCTCACGCCAGTTAGAATGGCGATTATTAAAAAATCAGGAGACAACAGATGCTGGAGAGGATGTGGAGAAATAGGAAGACTTTTACACTGTTGGTGAGAGTGTAAACTAGTTCAACCATTGTGGAAGACAGTGTGGCGATTCCTCAAGGACCTAGAAATAGAAATTCCATTTGACCCAGCAATCCCATTACTGGGTATATATCCAAAGGATTATAAATCGTTCTACTATAAGGACACATGCACACCAATGTTCATTGCAGCATAGTTTACAATAGCAAAGACCTGGAACCAACCCAAATGCCCATCGATGATAGACTGGACAGGGAAAATGTGGCACATATACACCATGGACTATTATGCAGCCATCAAAAATGATGAGTTCATGTTCTTTGTAGGGACATGGATGAACCTGGAAACCATCATTCTCAGCAAACTGACACAAGAACACAAAATCAAACACTGCATGTTCTCACTCATAGGTGGATGTTGAACAATGAGAACACATGGACACAGGGAGCGGAGCATCACACACTGGGGTTTGTCAGAGGGAAATAGAGGAGGGACAGCAGGGGGTGGGGAGTTGGGGAGAGATAGCATGGGGAAGAAATGCCAGATATAGGTGATGGGGAGGAAGGCAGCAAATCACACTGCCATGTGTGTACTTATGCAACAATCTTGCATGTTCTTCACATGTATCCCAAAACCGAAAATGCAATAAAAAATTTTAAAAAAAGACATTGTGGTGAAAGAACCATACCTGGTCACTGGTAGATTTCTGAATTTAGAATATGGTTAAATGACAACCTTTGTCCCTGTGTTTAGGCACTAGCTATGAATCCTGGACAATGGAGCAACCTCTATAGCCATGCTTTTTCATCTGAGATGGACTTTCACTCTTGTCGCCCAGGCTGGAGTGCAACAGTGCAATCTCGGCTCACCACAATGTTTGCCTTCTGGATTTAAGCAATTCTCCGGCGTCAACCTCCTGAGTAGCTGGAATTACAGGCGTGCACCACCACACCCGGCTAGTTTTGTATTTTTTTATAGAGACAGGGTTTCTCCAAGTTGGTTAAGCTGGTCTCAAACTCCGGTGATCGATCCACCTTGGCCTCCCAAAGTGCTGGGATTACAGGTGTGAGCCACCACACCCGACTTGCTTTTTCGTCTTTGGTGATTTCCAGATGCCTTTAAAGTGAAAGACTAAGATCCTTAATATGACCTCTCTCACCTTCCTGGCACCCTCCAGACACTTCTTAGAGAAGCCTCATATGTTTCATGCTCTCCTTCCTGGGGGAGTTTATTCCCCATGTGACTGTAAAGTTCCCTACCCTTCATCAATTACTTTACCCCAGCAATCCTTTAGATTCTATCTTGGGTGAAGCTCTTTCTGGCCTACACAGCAAGATCATTACATACTTTCTTATACCCTCCAGGAAGAGACAAATCGTAGTGTGATGATCAGAGCTGGCAGGGAATATAGTTCTTTCCAGAAACTGAAAATCACCCAGTATCACTAAAACAAAGTAATTGAAAAGTGATCCTGAGTGATCTTAGAGTGGGTTTTAAGTATTGTTGCAACATGGTCAGGTGTATATTTAAAAAAAAAAAAAAAAATCTCTGTAGCTTTCAGGAGGCAGTGAATGGAAAGAAGACAAAGTAGTTCAAGAAGATTGATGCAGAAGTGAAAATGTCTTGGCCTAGGCCAGTGGTGGTAAAGGTGAAAAATGAAGAAATTTACTGGATATTTAGTGGCTTCTAGTTAAAGATGTCAGGTCCGATGCATCCTGCCCAGCTAACATGTCTCCCATTGCCGAATAAGGGTGAAAGGAATTTTCCATGAAATTGATGGTGTTTAAAGTGCATTACAGATAGGAAGTGAGAGGTTCAACAAAGCAGAGAGGTCACTGAAATTCTGGAAGACAAAAAGTGAGCGTTGTATATTGTATCCTTTTACCTTATTACCATGCCTTCCCAAGTGAAGGCAGCAAAAGGGGACCCTGCAGTTAGTTGTATATGCTTTTAAGAAATATTGAAGTGTCTCAGAGTGACCCAAATGAATTGCAAATTACCAAGGTCTCAGATGATGTCCTTTATGCCACTCACACACCAGCTCTCTTCTGAGGAGGTGGTGATCCCAAGACCTTTGTACATACATATGCACATACTCCCCATGTTCTTCCTGCTTGCCTGGAATGGGAATGTGTGCCCCCCACCAACTCTTTAAGGACCTAACTCAAATTCATCACTCATGCCTCAGCTGAAACATCACTTGTTCAGTAAGTCCTTCTCTCTCTCCCCTTCCTGAATTGTTACCCTATTAAAACCCCTAATCACAAGCTTTACTTTTTCTTCAGAGACCTAGCACAATTTGTAATTACATATTTCCTTGTGTATTTGTTCATGTCTGTCTTAGAATATAAATTTGCATGAAAATACAGAATATGTCTACTTTTTACTGCTGTATCCCTTGTGTTTTGGAATACTGTGAACACTCAATAAATATTGAATGTATAAGTGAATGAATGAAATGTATGAATCAAGAACTACCGGGCCATCGAGCCATTTGTGGGAGTCAGACTAAGCAAAACAAAGGACTTTAAATGTCTTCCATGTAGAATTTTCTTTTGGGAGAAGGAAGGGTTGTTTATCATTCTCCAACAGCGCTACATCAACTGCTGCAGTCAGCTGGATCTATGTTGTTGTTCTGACTAGGAAAAGGGTCACCATTTTCCCCCATTTAAAAAAATACACCATGAGCAATAAATGCAGTCTAGCTAGGTCTTAAGCCAGAGAAGATCAAGAGTGCAATAGTCTGGGAAATTAGAGAGCTACCTGCCTTGGCAAGCAATAATGTGTGTTTTTATCTTGAGTGTCCTCTGCTTGGATCTCTTGAAAACTTCAACAAGGAGAGCTGTGAAGCAGGCACTCTGAGATTTCTGGATGGAGATCCTGGCTGTTTTACCATATAAATACAGTGAATAGCTCGGATAATTTGGCAAAGTGAGGTGAGTTAATGATAAGAGGTAAAAAGATGAGACACTAACCTCGGTTAGCACAATGCATTCACTTCCAGGCTAGTAAACTTACCAGCAAGGACAGCATCCTATCTGGTTATCCGTACCTGTGAAAAGTGAGATGCATCAATAAGGTCAGGAAAGGTACTTGGGTGGGAAAAAAAGACTTTGTGTTGGACCCATGCACTGGTGGAGGAAAACATTTTTGCTACCCCACATTTTTCCTCATTAACTTAGTATTAGCCCTAGATAAGGAATACAATGCTATGATTCTGCTGTAGGTTATCTGTCATTTTTTTTTTTTAGATAGATCTCTATCATCCAGGCTAGAGTGCAGTGGTGCAATCATAGCTCACTTCAGCCTCAAAACTCCTGGGCTCCAGTGATCTCCCTGGTATCTAGGACTCAAGTGTACACCATCAGGCCTGGCTAATTAAAAAAAAATTATACAGGGGTGGGGGTCTCACTATGCTATCCAGGTTGGTCTTGAATTCCTGGTCTCACGCAAACTTCCTGCCCTGATCTCCCAAGTGTTGGGATTACAGGTATGAGCCACTATGTCTGGCAAGTTATCTGTTATTAATATGGAATTTTTCTATTCTCATCATAGCTGAGGCTGTGTCCTAGAAAAATCCAAAATAAGATAGAACTGGGATTCCAGAAGCAAAGAGATATGTGTATTATTCAGGGTTCTCCAAAGAAACAGAACCAACAGGGTGTGTGTGCATGTGCATGTGTGTGTGTGGAGAGAGATTATGAAGGCTGAGAAGTCCCCCACTCTGCCATCTGCAAGCTGGAAACCCAGAAAAGCCAGTGGTGTGATTCAACCCTGTAAGCCAAGGGAACTTATGGTGTGAATCCCAGTTTGAGGGCAGGAGAAGATGAGATGAGATGAGATGTCTCAGCTCAAGTAGTAAAGCAGGAAATAAAGGGGACACATCCTTCTTCCACCTTATGCATAATTGGGTCCCCCTATGGATTGGATGATATCTACCCACACTGGAAATCATTCAATGCCCAGGGCCACCTGCTTTACTGAGTCGACCAATCAATGTGAATCTCATCTGGAAATACCCTCACAGACACCCAAAAGCCCTGCTTATTCTAGGCACAAAAAATTATCCATCATGGTATGAATAGGAGGGGAAAGGTATGCAAAGGGAGGGAGGGATGGAGAAGAATTGGAATGAAATACATTCCAATTCTCTTTTCAAAATATATTTAATGAATACCTTCAATCAGTATACTGATTTTGCAGTTTGGCTTGAATCGGGTCATAGAGTAGCCCAGTGTCGATGGCTTTCCCCTGTCAAGCACAAACCCTTCTATAATGCACATTTTTGTTTTCTTGGGTCTTAGCTGAGCAAGTTCATATCTTAGTTCAATTCTACTTCTAAATTCTGACTATAGGCACAATTCTGGGAATCCTTATTGCTCTCTTTCCATTATTACTTTGTAATTTTCTAATTTTCAAAAAACTTCATTTCACATCATCTGCACACAACAAATTCATCAACTATCTTTCAGGAGAGCTCAAATTGCATGCTACTCATAGTCTGTACACATTTTCTGAAATTAAGAAACTGTTAAGAGTGAATAATAGATAACTGAATATAGAAAATTTTCTCCTTAAGATAGACACTGTTTTATAGCATGATATAATTGGGGGAGAGTGTAGAATTGGGACACTTGGTAATTACTTTTCATAATATTTAAAACTTAAAAGTAAGATTTTCCTGGTCTATTTATTTCACTTTCGAAGAGTATATTTCAACAACTAAAAAGCAACTTAGTAATACATCAATTGTTTACATTCTGCCAGATCAACATATTGTGAAGATTCTTTTGCGTTTACTCGTTTTTATGGTATGTGTCAGATATTCCAAATTATACTTCTAAAATTGCACAGCACCTGTGCCACATTTTTTTTTCCCAGTATTTCTTAGCATGACTCATATGCTTCTGGTTAACACTTTTCTAGTTAATGTCATTGAAGATTGCATTGGAAATAGTCTTCCAGAGCCCACAGATATTTTATTCCTAGCCTTTGACTTCGAGGATTAAATTTCAGACACTAAGCTTTCTTTGTAGAATCAGTAATGTGTTAAACAAAACATTCATAACAAGTAGATTAAATATTTCTGAAACAGGAAATAGGAAACAACCATTTGAAGTAAGGAAAGCTAAGTACAATTAAATTTCAAACCTTTTGTATGCTTCTAGACCATGTACCAGGCCTTTTTTCCATCTTCCTGAACTACCCGCAGTCCACATGCTCTCGGAAGTTAATAGATATTCATCAATAATTGATGACATCAGGCCCACTCTACTCAGCATCTAATACCCTCGGATGTTTACTGAGCAGCCAACATCAGTGAAATTTTCATCCCATGACTCAAATGAGTTCCTTGCCTCCAGGCTCTCCTTGCTGCCATCTGCCCCATGTCTCAGTATTAAATTAATCTTTCTGAAGCTCTACTATCACTCCCTTGTTTAAATGTATGTAATGTATACTCTTTGCCAACTGGATCAAGTCCAAATCCCTAATGTCACTGAGAAGACCTTTCATATTCTGGCCCCATCTCCTGCTAACCACCTCCCTACCAGCTTCTCCCACCTTCTCTACTGCCAGCCAAACACTAAGGCAACTAGGTTGTCAAATGGATCAGGCACGCTGTGTCTTCCAGGCCTTTGCTCCAGCTATTTATTGCTTTTAACAGCCCCTCACTCAATTCCATGCCCTGATTTCCTTTGTCTAGGTATTTTTTGTTAATTCTTTAAATGCAACATTTGTATTCCTTACTCCTTGGGAAGCCATCCCCAAATCTAGTCAACTGGTTGGGCCCTCTCTGCTCTGTGCCTCCCTAGCACCTTGCACTTGCCACTCCGTGGTGGCTGGATGATGACTGCTCAAAGATATTGAGTCCTAATCTCTGGAACCTATTGAGTTTATACAGAAAAGGAGTCATTGCAGATGTGATTAAGTTGAGGATCTTGAAGTAGGAAGATTATTCTGGATCATCTAGGTGAACCCTAAATGCAAGCACATGTCTGAATAAGAGGGAGGCAGAAGGAAATTGAAGAGGGAAAGGCACACCTAGAAGAAGAGGTGGTGTGAAACGGAGGCAGGGATTGGTCACAAGCCAAGGGATGCCAGCAGCCTCCCAGGAACTGGAAAAGGCCAGACACAGATTCTCCCCTGAAGCCTTCAGAGGAAATTCAGAGCCCTAGGACACCCTAATTTCTACCCCGTGATACTGATTTCAGAATTCTGCCCTCTGGGAATTTAACAGAACAAATTTCTTTTAAGACACCAAACTTGTGGTAATGTGTTGCAGCAGCCTCAGGAAACAAGCATACTATCACACCTGTATCAATCAGGAGCCCATCAGGCAGCAGATGGCACAGGTAACGGAGCTAAGTGAGGGGAGGTGGAAGCACCCTATGGCTTATGATACCAAGTTGCCATCAATGCTTCAGAGGGAGCAAGAGAAGATAGAAGTTACCAGAACTTAAAGATGGGCTGTGTGGGGAGAGCTCCTCAGTAGGAGCCAGGGCCCTCAATGGAGGGACACAGCCAATTCAATGTGACCAGGAGAAAAACAGCTGGAGAACAAGTGTCCCAGCCTTATCCTCCCTCCAATCTCAAATTTCCCCAGAAGCCACAGAAAAGGGAGTGTTTTCCTGCATTCCACAAAAGTCAGAGCACACAGCAAGCTGGAAGGTGCTGGTGGAGAGTGGATCATTAGAGGAAAACAGATGACATCCTGTGCAACATGGATTGTTCTACTGCAGTCGCTCGTTTAATCATCTGATTTTTCCACTCTGCCTTAAACACCACGAGTGTGACTACCCCATCCGTCCTCTGTATTATGAATCCCAGTGCCTGGCACAGTGGCATGGTGTCAGGCCCAAACTGGGAACTTTATGAATATTTACTGAACAAAACTAATTAATAAAATACAGACAAATAAGAGACTCCCCACATAGGATCTGGTCTTCTATTTCTGGTCTCATTTTCCATGATTTCCCTTCATGAACCTTTTGCTGGAAGCCAGAATGAACCACAAAATAAAACCCAACAAGCATTATTTTTTCCCAGTTCTATACCTCTCCTTGGGCCATTTCCTCTTCCTAAGCCATCGTCACCACATCCACAGAATTTCTATTACACTTTGAAGATGATCTGACATGCTACTTCCTCCATGATGTCTGTCTGGACCACCTTGTCAAAAATGATCTCTTCCTTCTTGGCACTCTTTCAGGTCTTACCTGTATTTCCCTTGTATCAGTAACATTTTATTGTTGTGTCTTGTTGATATGCCTGCAGTATAATAAGTTAACTTGAAGACCACAGTTCCTTGGAGAGCAGCCTCTCCATCTCATATTATGAATCCTAAACAGGATTTAGCCAATGACTTTCAGAAGTCAGTTCACAATTAACATTGTTGAATAAATAAATTAACTGGAACCTTTCTAGTAATTAGCATTTCATGGTCACTTATTTATCCTAGTCTCTCCTTGGTTTTACTAGGAAAACAAAAAGAATCTTTGAATGTCGATTCTATTTCTTTCACTAACAATGGTTTTATTATTTAGTAAATATTTTCTTTGATGCAAGAAAGGCTTGCAAACAAAGTTTAGGTTCTTGCTCTTGACTTATGTAGTTAATACTTCATAATAGCACCGTGTGTTTTATTGCAGAGCATCATTTTGGTGGATTTGCCCCGGGAGTGGTGGGTGGTAGAAGTAAGGGCAATAACAGATCTTTAGGACCACTCTGGCATTTCTGAGGTTTGCTTCAGGTATGAATTTACTAGTTTTTGGCTTTCCGCAGAGCAATTTAAAACTGCATTTTAGTCTAACTGCGTATAAAAAAAAAGAAAACAGCTATTGGGATTCAAAGGAGTGGCATGTATACTAACAGAGTTCTATGACATTTTAATAAAAGTTATATTCAAGGAACAAATACCAGACTCAAGAAGGCTAAAATGACATATTCTGCTGCAAAGTGAATATACCTCTTAACATCAGAGTAAACATCTAAAACAATCCTTACCCACGATTACCAGGAATATTTAGCAACACCTATGATAGTCTGTGAAATTTACTGTCTCATTTTACTATAGTATCACCTTAAAAGAGAATATACAGCTGAGTATATCTCCCGAAGGACTATTAGAAAGGATGGTATGAATACTTAACATATTGACATTATTGCTGTCAAAAAATAAACGCATACTTTCACACATAAAAGCTATGTAGTTCAGTAACTATATTTTGCAAATGACTGCAGCACCATAATGACGTCCCAGAAAAACTCATATTTGAATGTCTTTCGAAATGTTTAAGCTCTTTAATATTTGAATTGCTTATAAATGTTTATCTGCGTTGTGTTTTCCTTCTGAAACCTACCAAGCTTACTTTGCTGCAATGCATAAGTCAATATTTGCATATGGATGCGGGTAAACACAGCTTTGCCGTAGACTCCTTTAGACGCAATGGGCAGAATAAAATACATATTTTCTAACGAAGCAGACCCTCTTGGCTATTCACTTAGGGCTCAAAAGCAAATGAGCGTTTGATGTTTCACAGCTATTTAAGCCAGTGGGGACTTAAGAGCTAAATGTCTTAAAGAAGAAATCAAGTGATTTAAAAAGGAAGAAACTTGCAAACTTACTCGGAACTGAAGTGGCTCATTCTTTGAGCATGGAGGCACCATGCTCTCTACTTTGCAAGGCCTTATAGGGGCACTATTATTGAATTGGGACTTGGGACTTTTATACCCAGGAGCCAAAGCCTCTGGGTCCCAAGATAACCTAAATAAGACCAAGTTGATGCTGGCTAGTACTAAGTTAACTCATCAAATTAATTGTACAGGGGAGTAAAATAGAATACCCCAAACTTATTTACATAGATGTATATAGATTATAAAAGCCTCTCCCCCTAATCTTCATTTGTTGTGGTATAAATGGGTCCTCTATATATTTGCAAAATATCCTGGATTTCTGAAATCAAGGCTTCTAGCTTCCTTTTGAAGATTCTAAATCGCTTAACATTTAATACTAGTGCATAATTTCAGCTGTTATGCCCAAGAATAATACAAGGGACTAGCAGAGATGTCCTAAAACAATGAACCTGTTAAAGAGAATGAGCCAAAGGAACACCTATGTCTAAAGAAACAAATCCTGTTGCCTATTCACTTAGGACTCAAAGAGTTTCAAGTGCCAGCATTTTAAGATAATGGCAAACCCCTAGCAGTAAAGGAGAGAAGGAGATTTACAAGGTTTCCTGCTTGACCCCATAATTCCTTCCATTTTGTGTTACTATTAGACTTCAGGATGTATAAACAGGCACCAGAAATAAATGCATATGGAGAGAGAGGGAGAGACAGAGAAACATACATACATACAGACAGAGAGTAAATCCAAGCATAGTTTCTTTAAAATGGCAAAAAAGTGAATTCCACACTTAGAAACTCCCCAGACTACTAGTGGAAGCAACACATGAGCATTAGGAGTTACCAGTTTTTGTTTGTATAGAGAAGCAATTCCAGGTGAGTGATCAGGCAGTGCTTCACAGAGAAGATAATGGAGATAGGCCTGGGAACATAAATATTTGGGCTTATAGACATAAGGAGAGACTGCATTGCTGAAAATGTAAGTAACATAGTAATAAGGCGATGAAGACGATGATAGTGTAGTTATTATATATCAGTCAACAAACTCAGGTGTGCAATAAATATTTTTTCTGAACCAACTTATGACTACAAACTCCTTTTGCTAGGTGTTTAATCACTCCTGAGTCCTCAATCCTTTCAACCTAGGGTTATGCCAAAGTTCTAAAACTTCCAAGGTATCAAGGGTACCTCTTTTGTAGCAGATCACCTTCCCCTACCAATGCTTGCTTGCATACTGACCGTCTTTACCCACATGGTCTCTTGAGACTGTCATTTCACTATTTCCTTTTAGGCTTTTGATACAATCTCTGGAGAGGCTAGAATCTGCCTGAATCCATTCCCTTCAGGTCCTACCATTCCTCCAGGCATTCATGATGGGAACGGGCAGGTTTCTGCTGTTTATAAGAACCAGACGCTCTTTGCCACCTGAGACTCTCTCCTTGTCTGCAGGCATTCCATCCTCCTCTTCTCCTCATTTCCCTCAGAGGCCTTCCTAAGCTCTTCACCGTTCTCCTCAAAAGTCATGGTCCATGTGAAACAACATCCAGAAAGACTTGACTAAAATCTACCTCTATCTCCTCCCCTACATCCTGATAGGAGGAAGAAGAATATAAAGGAAAACATGATAAAACTTAGTATCTCAATAAAGTATCTGGATCTTATCTGATATTTACTAAGCATTTGCCCACTTTCTGCCCTGCACTTCTCTCAATCCTTTTGACACATATCAGGAAGATACTCTTATCTCCACTTCACAAATGAATGGTGTTAAGTAACTTGTCCAAGGCCACACAGAAGGTAAATGACAGAAGTAGGAGGAATCTTTGCTTCAGAGCTCGCACACGATGCCACTGCACCCACTGCCCCCTCTGGATATGGACGACGATGAAAAAGGGAGTAATCTCAAGAGGCGAAGAACACACCAGAAAAGTAAAAAATATTGGATGATTGAAGGTAAACTGCAAACAATGATGCTAAGGACAAAGTTGAGGGCAAATTGCGAAAATCTTAAAACAGCCTTTGTTTGCAGGTGACAAAAATTTCTGTGAAGAAGATCTGAAAGAATTGGCCAAAAGTACTTTTGAGACTAATAAATAGCTTTAGCAAGTTTGCAGGATATAAAGTTAATATTCAAAAGGCAACAACTTTTGTATATACCACCAATGAACAAGCAAAACTTGAAATAAAAAACACTATCATTTATCTTGGCACTCCCCAAAATAAAGTACTTCAGTATAAATTTAACAAAACATGTACAAGATCTATATAAGGAAAATTGTGCACTCTGATGAAAGAAATGCAAGAACTAAATACATTAGAAGATATTTCATGTTTAAGAATAGAAAGACTTGGCCAGGTGCAGTGGCTCACACCCGTCATCTCAGCACTCTGGGAGGCCAAGGCAGGCAGATCATCTGAGGACACGAGTTTGAGACCAGCCTCTCCAACATGGTGAAACCCCATCTCTACTAAAAATACAAAACTTAGGAGTGGTGGCATGCACCTGTAATCCCAGCTACTCAGGAGACTGAGGCAGGAGAATCACTTGAACCCAGGAGATGGAGGTTGCAGCGAGCCAAGATTGCACCACTGCACTCCAGCCTGGGCAACAGAGTGAGACACTGTCTTAAAAAAAAAAAAAAAAAAAAAAAAACCAGACTAGAAAGACTCAGTAGTTGCCAAGATGATCTATAAGCTTAATGCAATCCCAATCAATCAAAATTTTAGTAACTATTTTGTGGATATCAACGAACTGATTCTAAAGCTTATACAAAGAGGTAAAAGACCCAGATGATCAACACAGTATTGAAGAACAAAATTGAATAATTGACACTACTGGACATCAAAACTTATTATAAAGCTACATAAATCAAGACAGTGTGGTATTGGCAAAAGGATAGACCAGTTGATCAATGAAACAGAATGGAGAGCCCAGAAATGGACCCACATATAGTCAACTAATCTTTGACAAAGAATCACAGGCAATGCAATAGAGCAAAGACCGTCTTTTCAACAAATGGTGCTGTAACAAATGGACTTCCACGTACCAAAAAATGAACCCAGACACTGAGCTTACATTCTTAACAAAAATTAACTCCAGATGTATTAGACTTAAATGTGAGATGCAAAATTATAAAACTGCTAGGAGATAATCTAGATGACCATGAGTATGGCAATGAGTTTTTAGATAGAACAGCAAACGCATGATCTGTGAAATAATTGATAAGCTGGGCTTCATTCAAATTTAAAATTTCTCATCTATGAAAGATATCATCAAGAGAATGAGAAGCCACAGACTTGGAGAAAATCTTTGCATGAGACCCACCTAATAATGGACTGTTGTCCAAAATATACAAAGAATTATTAAAACTCAACAATAAGAAAATGAACCCAATTTTTGAAATGAGCAAAAGACCTGGACACCTCAAAAAAAAAGCTATACAGATCATGAATAAGCATATGAAAAGATGCCTCATTAAGGAAAGGCAAATTAAAGCAACAATGAGATACCACTACACACTTATTAGAAGGGCCGAGATCCAGAGCCCTGACAGTACCAGACGTGCTGGAAAGGATATGGAGCAACAGGACCTCCCATTTATTGCTGGTGGGAATGTAAAATGGCACAGTCACTTTGGAAGATAGCTTTGGTACTTCCTTACAATACAGTAGTTCCCGCTTACCCATGAAGGATACATTCCAAGACACCCAGTAGATGCCTGAAACCTGAGGTAGAACCAAACCCTATATATACTATGTTTTTCCCATATATGTATACCCATGATAAAGTTTATAAATTAACAACAATAAAAGAGAGCAATTATGTCAATATACTATAATAAAAGTTGTATGAATGTGGTCTGTCAATATCCTATTGTACTGTATTCACCTATTTTCAGACCATGGCTGAACTTGGGTAACTGAAACCATGAGAAGCAAAACTGCAGATAACAGGGGACTACTGTAGTTTTACCAGTATGATTCTGCACTTCTGCTCTTTTGTATTCACCCAAGTGAGTTGAAAACTTATGTCCATACAAAAACGTGCACAAGGATGTCTCTACCAGGTTTACTTATAATTGTCAAAACTTGGAAGCAATAAAGATGTCCTTCAGGAAGTGAATAGCAAAAGGGATATTCTATCGTCTGGTACATCCTGACAATAGATTATTATTAGCATCCGAATAATAGATTATTACTCAGCACTAAAAAGCAAGAAGCTGACAAGCCATGGAAAGATATGGAGGAAACTAAGATGCCTATTACCGAAAGAAGACAATCTGAAAGGCTGCATATTACATGATTCAAACTATCACATTCTGGAAAAGTCAAAACGATGGAGATAGTAAAAAGATCAGTGGTTTCCGGAGGCGAGTGGAAAGGAAGGGATGACTAGACAGAGCACAGAGCATTTTTAGGACAATGAAATTATTCTGTATGATAATATTACCGTAGATATAAGTCATTATACATTTTTCAAAACCCATAGAATGAACTGCAATGTCAACTAAGAACTTGAGTGATAATGATGTGTCTATGTATGTTCTTCAGGTATAACAGATGTACCACTCTGATGTGAGGTGTTGATAGTGGGGGAGACTGTGCATGGGAGGGGACAGAGGGTGCGTGGGAACTCTATACTTTCCCCTCAATTTTGCTGTGAATCTAAAACTGTTCTAAAAGATAAAGAAAAAATCCTAGGAGGCCTAGTTATAGTTACTACTTTATTTGTAATCAGTGGTGATCCACTGAATAATTCTACAAACACAGAAGTTATATAGTTCTGCCTCCGAAGGTTAATCTGGGGGCAATGCACACAGTAAGGATGGGAAGAGAGAGGGAGAAGGAAATAGACTCCCCATGTGACTGTTCACTAGCTGGTCTATGTAGAAGATTGCAAGGAGCTGAATAAGGCTGTAGCCCTGGAATGAAGGGATGGGAAGAGAGATTAATGACATCACAGTGATGGGACTCACATGGCTTGGCATCTGGTTAGATGCCACCAATCAAACATGTGAATGAGAGGAAAAGTAAAAGGGAACAAAAAGTTCTATGGAATGTGAAGAATGATGCTGCCAATAAAGGAAGTATAGGACACAGAAGGAAATTAAAGGAGAATCTAACATGGTTCCATCATTTAGTTAATACACATTCTACAACGGACCTCTAGAGTACAATTCTAGACTGATATGCCTAAATCACATTCTCACGGTACACAAATGAGGAGGTTTGCCGATGTTTTGTACGACTGCCTAACAAGCAACCAATCTTTCCACTTGCTCAATAGCTGGGACCCCTGGAAACAGCAAGTGATGCTCTGCAGAAACCAGTTCCTCTGCCTCGGAGGGAGAAAATTGGTTAAATCAATCACACACAGCTAACCTAAGAAGCTGTGCTCAGGGAGAAAGTTGTGCTGTCAGGGAGAGGGAGTTGGATTTTAAATCAAAGGACCTGAGTTTGAAGCACCATTTCTGCCACTTAATGAACTTGAACCTGGAATAAGTTATTCTCCTATCTTCAGTTTCTTCTTATTTAAAGTGTGAATACTAATGCATGTCTTATATGATTGTAATGAGAATAAATGGAGTACTCTATGTGAATGGGTTTTGTAAAGAGCCATGCAAAAGTGAAGGATTTAAAGTTATTTCTACTCAGCAGGGTGAAAATCCCATAATTGATTGTAGTTTCTGGATGGAAAAGAATTCACTAAAAGGAGGGAAATAAGTTTTATGTTCACCAAAGCAATTTCAAGTTACTGAATTCATTAGGCATACATAGTCATCCCTTGGTATTATCAGGGATTGGTTGCAGGACCCCAGTGTATATCAGAATCCACACATACTCAAGGTCTGCAGTCATTCCTGAGGAACCTGTGTACAGGAAAAGTAAGCCCTCTTTACACGAGGGTTTTGGATCCTGCAAATACAGTATTTTTGATCTGGGTTTGTTTGAAAAAAAATCCACATTAGGTGGACAGTTCAAAACCACATTGTTCAAGGGTCAACTGTATACACAGCACTGTTAAGATGCCCTCTTTTGGCACAGAATAATAAAGGGTACCATTCCTGATCTAAAAGTCAAAATACTTAGGTCATAGATGGCCCTGCTATGCATATCCATCTTAGGAACTCAGAAATATTTGCGACAAGCCCAGGGACATTCATTTACAGGAAAGTACCTAATTCTTCTGAAAGAAACTATTAAAACATTTCAGGATTTGTGGCCCAAATTCCATATCAGCATCTAGAAACAAATACTGAAGATGGCTGCAATCACAATTCCTAGCAAGCCCCTGTGGTTCTAACTTTCTCAGCAGAGTGTTATAAACAAGCATGAGGTATCTCCTGAAAATCATGTTCTTGGCTAACGAGGCCATTCCCTGGTCTTTGATAGAATAACAACATGGTGGCATGTAGTCATGAGGACCAGATAAAAAAATGTCCCTCTGAATTAGAGCCTCCCCCACCACAGATGTGGAGTCCTACCCTCTGCTCTGAGCTGTTTTCCCTGGTACCTCCATGATCTATCACCTCCATCCTCCTACCCCTGCTTAGTTCTGCTGGATTACCTGCAGATTTAGACATCAGTACCATTACTCAAAACTGTCTGATTCAGCTAACATCAATGTATAACAAACTGCATCCAAACTTAATGGTTGACAAAAACCCCCATTTATTACTTCTCACAAGTCTATGGATTGGGGAGCAGTTCTGCTCATGGAGGCTGGGCTTAGATAATCCTATCCGGGGCCATGCATGCATTGGGATTCAGTTGGCAGGTTCCTGGGGATTGGCTACTCCGTGATAGTCTTGACTAGGACAGCTTGGCTCTAAGTACATGCTTCACTTCCTTCTAGCAGGCTAGCCTAGGTATTTTCTCATGGCAAGAGCAGGGTCCAAGAAAGAAAGAGGAAACATGAGAGCATTATTTTCAAGCCTCGGCTTGCACCATGACCACTCTGTCAGATACCAACTATTAATAATACTCTCTGGAGGTGAGTCCCAACTTACTTCTCTCTCAAGCATTTATTTTTTATTTAGAAAATGAGAATGGTAGTGTACATACTGCTTCACAAACTATTTTTATTATTTATCAATATATAATCAATTTATTTGCTATTACAACATATTCCTCTAGAGCAAGGATCAAATCTTGCCTACTGCATGCATTTTTATAGCTTGTGAGCTAAGACTGGTTTTTACATTTTAAATGGTCGAGGGGTGGAGAAAAAGAATATGATTTTGTGATGAAAGAAAACTGTATGAAATTCCAACTTCAAGGTCCATAAATAAGTCTTACTGGAATACAGCCACAGCCATTCATTATATGTTGTGTATGGCTGCTTTCTCACTACAACAGCAAAGTTAAATCATTGCAGTTAGGGAGCACATGGACCCCCAAAGCCCAATATATTTACTGCCTGGCCCTTTACAGAAAATGTTTGCCAACCCTGATTCTACAATGTGATTTCCAAAGGCTGAACAGTGATGTGATTTTTCTTTTGTGTCAGTACTGTCAAGATCTAAGTTACAAATGTTGAATATGAAGGTCGCACTCAATTTTTAGTATTATAGATAATAACTTTCAAAAGGAAATATGTGCATTTCTGAATTATTCATTAGTTCAATTCTTAGAAATGGAATTATTGAGGGAAAAGATAAGCACATTTTAAGGCTTTGATGCATATTACCACCTTGACATACCTTTAAGATAGATATAAAATCATTTAAAACATAATTTTATATTCACTTCTTAAGAATTATTTTCATTAGGAATGGATATGGGATTTGCTCAAAGAATATTTTGATCCATTGAGATAATCATCTGATTTTTCCGTTTGCTTAATGATATAATCAGTTTTCTAAAAGAAAGTTAGTTAGTTTTCACTTTCTTATTTAACCACCTTTGAATGCAAAAAAAAAAAAAAAGGTTTACTGAAAGATTTTATTTAACACAGAATCATGTGAATAACTTTTCCATAAGTTATCACTACCTGCCAGGACTCCACTTCTACATTTCTGAGATGGAGAGCTTAGACATTTTGCCTCCAGTTCCTCCTGGCTTCCCATGAAATGTACAGCAAGGCCACATCAGGCCTCACTCACTGATATGGTTTGGCTCTGTCCCCACCCAATCTCACCTTGAATTGTAATAATCCCCACATGTCAAGGTCAGGGTCAGGTGGAGATAACTAAATCATGTCGCCAATTTTCCCCATACTGTTCTCATGGTAGTGAATACATCTCATGAGATCTGATGGTTTCATAAATGGGAGTTTCCCTGCACAAGCCCTCTTGCCTGCCTCCATGTAAGACATGACTTTGCTCCTCATTCACCTTCCACCATGATTGTAAGGCCTGCCCAGCTATGTGGAATTTTGAGTCCATTAAGCCTCTTTTTCATTATAAATTACCAAGTCTCAGATATGTCTTTATTAGCAGCTGAGAACAGACTAATACACTCACTACTTTGTAACTTTCTGTCATCCAAGGGAAGAACCCTTACCATTTTGGGGATTTACCACTTAAGTGGCCCATCAGAGTTTTTGCCAAATGCCATTGGTTCAAAGTGGCAAAATTCCGGTTCTAGGCAGATTATTCCCAGTATGGCCATGGCCTGAGCTCCTCTCCAGCCCACACTCTGAATGAGAAGGGACAGGGGTCACCAGCATCTCCTCTAATAATTTCCTGTAATAGCTCTTTTGCTTTCCCAGGGAGGCAATCAGCCCGGCAGCCCTTGGCCCCATCGCTTAGCTGAGTGGCAGTTATTGATAAATAACAGAATTTTATTAGACTTTTTGTCATATTGACAGCTCCTCTACAGTCTCTTTGGGTCAATGGAGGTTTTTCTAACAGTTTGTATTTCAGATGAATGCTGGGAGGAAGGAGTTTGACACCTGTGCCCAAGTCAACACCCTTTCCAAAAGACTTCCTAAAAGGCAAATTTATGTTAGGTTGTGATTATATGAGCACGAAGAGAGTTTTGAAAGCAAGTTCAGGGAAGTAAAGACAGAGGGAAGAAAAAGCTGACAAAAAAAGAACATAGAGACCCATCTTTTAACCAAGTTAAAATTAAATATTAGAAAAGACCTGAAAGAAGGCACCATCTCAGCATAAACTTATTAAATAACATCTAAAAATTACCCAGACAGTAACAGAATGTTTCCTTGGCCATGTTGGTGGTCAAGAGATTGTTACTAGCCTCTTAGGCAGAAAGAATTGAAGAAGGAATGATTTCCCACCGTATTCTTTAATGTATGTAGACTAAATTATAAGGCATTCCCATTTTTTAAAAAAACATAATTTGTTTCAAAACTATATATCTGTGATCGTTAGCCACACCTATGAGATAGCTTTCTCTTAATGTGCTAGACCAGTACCCTTCTCCACCTGTTGATGGCTTGCCCAGTAGCAAGAGACATCTCTTTTACCAATCACCCAAGTATTTTATTTCTCTGTTCCCTCTAACCCCACTTATTGTTCACTCCAAAGTTTCCATCCCAGTACGCTTTATTTTTTCTACAGTATTCTGTAGGATATCTACAGGTATCCTCTGAATAGCCTAGGCTAAATTCAGTCTTCTTTTTACCCTCAAATAAAGTTAGACCCAACCAGGACATTGACTGTACAGATGAACATATATCGTATTGCAAAAAAAGAAAGGAGCATAAGTGTGAGCTAAAGATCATGAAAGGTAGGCCCAGAATCAAAATCTAGTGATATCACATTCAAATGCCAAATCCTAAGGACAACCCCCAAATTACAAATGTGATTTTGAGGCCAGATTCAGAAGCCAGAAAACAAGTGATAAGAACAGGAGGCAGTCAGAAAAAAGGCATTCCAGGTCAACTACTATTACCATCTTTGGAGTGAACATGGCTTACATTTATTGTATGCTGGGAGGATCAGACTATCTTAAGGTAAAGACAGAGTCCAAGTGGATACATGTTGGGGGAAGCAGCAATGGAGGAAGGGTTTACAGTGTGCCTACATAAACTGGTTGTATGTATAAAAGAAATCAGGAACAATAACCTGTGGAAGGCCGCAGGAGGCCTCTGGGGAGGAAGGCCTCTCCATGCCTCATGTTCTGGTGCAGGGTGACCTAGGCTCTGTTACCATAAACATTGTGCTCAAGGACATAAAACCCCTTCATAGCACTAAGATGTAACCACACTCCTAGGCTCCTTGTAAGGCCCACATTCCACCAGCTGCACATAGATAATAGGCTAAAGATAACCACATGTTCTTGTTTTGTGAAACTCCCAAACCACCACTGTTATCAGTCTCTAGAATGACACACCAGTTCCGGCTCATTGATTCAGTCCTGGCTCACTGATTCATCCCACTATCACGTCACCTTCTCTCCACCATCACTCCACCCTTACCCTATAAATCTAAGTGATTGTGATCAATGAATAGTATAAGAGATGAGAGCTTGGGGCCTTCACTGCCTCCAGTAACAAGTGATGGCCCCCTGGTCCCACTTTCATTCTCAATCTGTCTTTTTCTCAATCCTTTGTTGCCACCGAACTTTGGGTACCCACGGGTGATGTGGGGGCTGGTTCCCTACAGATACAAGTTTCAACTACATATAACATTTAGCAAATTCCAGAGGATATTTCTGTAAATCTGAGTAATCAATACAGTAATTATATGTCTTAGTCTGTTCAGGCGCTATTATTTTAAAATACCATAAACTAGGTAACTTAGAAACAACAGAAACTTATTTCTTACAGTTCTGGAGGCTACGACGTCCAAAACCAAAGCACCCACAGATTAGGTGTCTGGTGAGAGTGTCTGCTGTCTCAAGAGGGCACCTTCTTGCTGTGTTCCCACATGGTAGAAGAAGGCAAGGCAGCTCTCTGGGCTCTCTCTCAGAAGAGCATCAATCACCTCTTAATACTATCACCTTGAGGATTAGGGTTTCGATATAGGAATTTTGGGGAAACACAAACATTCAGACTATTCCATCTATAAAATTTAAATTTCCTTCAAAATGTTATAAGCAAGAATGATTTTCTATCTTATCTTGGCCCACATGAAAATTATATGTTTATTTATCCTTGCATATTTTAAAAGGTTAAAAAGTACCATCTTTGAATTCACTCAACTACAAGTACTATGTATATTAGAATCAGTCATTAGAAGTGATTATCATGTAATTATTCTGTGTAATAATTTGAAGCATACAGTGCCTCAAACACTCAGTTTCCTTCAGGGTCAAGTATAACTAGCTCACAGGCTTATTGAGATCCCAAGATGAAATACTATCAACTATTACAGAGTACTGATTTATTAAAATGCTGCAAATGAGGTGATGATGAGGACTGAGAGGACATAAAACAATCCAAAATGATGTCTCCCCCAATATTCTCTCTCTCTCTGCCTCTCTCTCTCTCTCTCTCTCTCTCTCTCACACACACACACACACACACACACACACACACACACACACACACACCACACAATCACATGATATTACAGACTATAACCTGGGAGTGATAAAGGTTGTTTAAAAGTTAATTGGCAGGTCATTAGGCTAAGATGACTCCAGCACAAATACACAAAGAGTACGAGTAAAACTGGCTAAAGAAGGGCAAATGATATTAATGCCAATCCCCTGGCTGTAATATTATACAATAATTTTGCAAAATTGATCAATGGGGGAAACCGAGCAAAGAGTACAAGGGATCTCTCTGTATTATTTCCTACAACTGCATGTGAATCCACTCCCCAATTATCTCAATAAAAGTTTTTAAAATAAGTAAATATTAATCATAAATAAGACTAAAGACTAACCATGTTATATATTATAAATATAAGTTAAATTCCCACATTGAAATATAGGAGTACTCAAATCAGTTGTTTTTAAAAATAACGTTATTTGTAAGAGACATATTTAAAAGAAGATAATACTTGAAAATAATACATGAAAAACATGAAAATGCTTACAAAGATTAAGGAAGTGTAACAGTATTAACAAAAATATAACCTGAGGGAAAAAATCAAACAGAATAATTCATGTAGATATAAATATAAAAGGAAAAGAAAACATGCAAGAACTAAATACATCTCCCAAAATAAATGAAAAACTGACAGAAATACGAAAAGAAATAGAAAAATGAATTAGTGGGATGCAATTACAACTCACTCAGAAACAGTGAGATCAAGTAAACAAAAGTATGAGATAATTTGAATAATCAAAAAAGTCATCAGTATAGATAAGACAAAGGTATAAAAAACTCTCTATCCAATTGAGCAACCACATTACTTGAAAACACAGGAAAACAAGGATAAAATCTTACCCTCTGTTAAGCCTCAGGGAAAAAGTTCATTACTTTCCAAACAACGGAAATCACGGATACCACATTCTCTGCAAGCAGCACAATAAAATTTAAAACAGAAGCCAGAAAAATTACACTCACTAGAAAAGCCTCAAACACCAAATCTTCCATGAAAGAGACAAGAACCGAAAGTGCATGTACTTAGAAATCAATTTTGAGAGCACAAGTATCAAAACCTACAAGTTCTACATTAGTCACTTGCAAGATAAGCCCAAGATGATGCTCAGAGAAACATTTTCAGATGCATAGATTAGAAAAGGCTGAAAATAAAAGAAGTGTACAGTTCAGGATGCTATTGTATTAGCAATAAAAGATTGTTTTAAGATAGAAAAAGGGAAATTAGAAACTTAAAAAACAATAGACATAGACATCGTCATTAAAACTTTGAAAGGACTAAAAACATAAATCTTAGGCAGGCCTGAACAACAACAAAGTGAAAACTCACACACGTTTGAAACAGGAAAAGTCAAATTAAAGAAATGGGAGAATATTTTAATTACATTAATAGGTATAATTTATAATAAATTTAAGGTTTTATATAAAACATGATTTTCTCGGAAAGACAATCCATGAAAAGCATTAAAAAGGTATCAAAGGTATAATCTTTTAAAATGATACAAGGTCTTATCAGGAGTTTTTAAGGACAAATTTTAATAAACTTTCAAATACCTGAAAATTCCAACATCACTAAGCTCTTCCAGAACACACAGGGGTGAAATAAAACCGTTTTTAGCTCACTTTATGCAAACAGATTAACCCAGTGCCCCTGAATCAAAATCAGAACAAGAGAGCAAAGAGGGAAGGCAAGAAGGAAAAAACAGATGGGATATTATAAGATTTAAAATGCAAAAATCCTAAATGAAATTTTTGCAAATGGAACCCATGAGTATGTAAAAAGGGTTTATCTGAGCAATGCAACTAGGATACCGCATTAAATCTCTTAATGTAGCAAAATATATTTAAAGACAAAAAAGCTGTGTGATCCCTATAATAGTTAAAATTTTTAAATGAAATTCAGTACATAGTCTCACTATGAAAAACTAGTAAACTAGGTAGAAAAGAAAACTTTAATCAGATCAAGTGAATGCCGGAACCTATGGTAAATAACAAAATTCATAGAGAAACATTATTAGTATTCTCATTAAATATATGAATAAGATAAACGAACTTGCTAATACCATTATTATGTGATATCATAATGTAGATTCCAGAAAATGTGGTTAAAAAGAAATTAAATAGATAAATGAAAAGATAGAAAGATGTTAGATCATATTGATATAGACACTACGTTTGCTAAATTAAATTTCACCCAAAACAGTAACATGGAGAATAAATAATAGAATGCTTCCTATTCACAACACAAGATGTTTAACCTGAACTTCTATTTTATTAACTAAAGCAAAACAGTACTGATGCCAGAATAGAAATATCAGTGAACAAGTGTTAAAACCAATAAATAGTAACAGTTACATCTAGGCATTTTTTAATATGCTAACTGTATTCTTTCAAATTAGTGAAGAAGACTAAGCAAATATAGTTATCAGCTATATGCTCAAACATATATAGGTAAAAGCAATAAACTCAGTATTCTTTACCTGAATGTTTAATAATCTAGAATACCACTCAGCATTAAAATTATATTATAAAATATTCAAGAAAATTTCCACAGTAAGTGTTGTGTAATTTTTTCTTTTTTCTTTTCTTTTTTTTTTTTTTTGAGATGGAGTTTCACTCTTATACCCCAGGCTGGAGTGCAGTGGTGCGATCTCAGCCCCCTGCAACATCTGCCTCCTGGGTTCAAGTGATTCTCCGGTCTCAGCCTCCCGAGTAGCTGAGATTGCAGGCATCCACCACCATGCCCAGCTAATTGTTATATTTTTAGTACATACGGGGTTTCACCATGTTAGCCAGGCTGGTCTAGAACTCCTGACCTCAGGTGATCCGCCACCTGGGCCGCCCAAAGTCCTGGGATTACAGGCGTGAGCCACCATGCCCGGCCATGTTGTGTAATTTTTTAAAATTAAACAGTATTATCCGAGTCACAGCACCAAATATATTATTAAAAAAGAAAATAATAAATTATTTTGTTATAATTTCATAAATATAAAGATGTAAAAGACAGGTCATGCACAGAAAAAAAGGCGGGAAATATGTGAAAAATTACAATGGTTATTTTGAGAGAATGCAGTTAAGTGTGATTTTTATTGTTTCTGTGTTTTCATTTCCTTTTTTTTTTTTTCTTTGAGATGGGTTTTACTGTCACCGAAGCTGGAGTGCAGTGGCACAATCTCAGTTCATGCCTCCACCTCTCAGGTTCAAGTGATCCTCCCACCTGAGCTTCCCAATGTAGCTGGGATTCCAGGCACACACTACGACACCTAGCCAAATTTTTTTTATTGCATTTTAGGTTTTGGGGTACATGTGACGAACAGGCAAAACTGTTGCATAGGTATACACATGGCAGGGTGATTTGCTGCCTTCCTCCCCATCACCTATAGCTGGCATTTCTCCCCATGCTATCTCTCCCAACTCCCCACCTCCCATTGTCCCTCCCCTATTTCCCCCAAACAGACCCCAGTGTGTGATGCTCCCCTCCCTGTGTCCATGTATTCTCACTGTTCAACACCCACCTATGAGTGAGAACATGCAGTGTTTGATTTTCTGTTCTTGTGTCAGTTTGCTGAGAATGATGGTTTCCAGGTTAATCCATGTCCCTACAAAGGACATGAACTCATCATTTTTGATGGCTGCATAATAGTCCATGGTGTATATGTGCCACATTTTCACTGTCCAGTCTATCATTGATGGGCATTTGGGTTGGTTCCAGGTCTTTGCTATTATAAACAGTGCTGCAGTGAACATTTGTGTGCATGTGTCCTTATAGTAGAATGATTTATAATCCTTTGGCTGTATACCCAATAATGGGACTGCTGGGTCAAATGGAATTTCTATTTCTAGGTCCTTCAGGAATCGCCACACTGTCTTCCACAATGGTTGAACTAATTTACACTCCCCCCAACAGTGTAAAAGTGTTCCTATTTCTCCACATCTTCTCCAGCATCTGTTATCTCCAGATTTTTTAATGATTGCCATTCTAACTGGCATGAGATGATATCTCAATGTAGTTTTGATTTGCATTTCTCTAATGACCAGTGATGATGAGCATTTTTTCTAATGTTTGTTGGCCTCATGTATGTCTCCTTTTGTAAAGTGTCTGTTCATATCCTTCACCCATTTTTGAATGGGCTTATTTGTTTTTTTCTTGTAAATCTGTTTTAGTTCTTTCTAGCTTCTGGATATCAGCCCTTTGTCAGATGGGTAGATTGCAAAAATTTTTTCCCATTCTGTTGGTTGCCGATTCATTCTAAACAGGGACGCCATTCCTGATTGCTTGTTTTTGTCAGGTTTGTCAAAGATCAGATGGTTGTAGATGTGTGGCATTGCCTCCGAGGCCTCTGTTCTGTTCCATTAGTCTATATCTCTGTTTTGGTACCAGTACCATGCTGTTTTGATTACCGTAGCCTTGTAGTATAGTTTGAAGTCTGGTAGTGTGGTGCCTCCTGCTTTGTTCTTTTTGCTTAGAATTGACTTGGCTGTGCAGGCTCTCTTTTGATTCCATATGAAGTTTAAGGTGTTTTTTTCCAGTTCTGTGGAGAAGGTCACTGGTAGCTTTGTGGGTATAGCATTGAATCTATAAATTACTTTGGGCAGTATGGCCATTTTCACGATATTGATTCTTCCTAACCATGAACATGGAATGTTTCGCCATCTGTTTGTGTCCTCTCTTATTTCCTTGAGTAATGGTTTGTAGTTCTCCTTGAAGGGGTCCTTTATATCCTTTGTTAGTTGTATTCCTAGGTATTTTATTCTCTTTGTAGCAATTGTGAATGGCAGTTCTTTCTTGGTTTAGCTCTCTTTAAGTCTGTTATTGGTATATAGGAATGTCTGTGATTTTTACATATTGATTTTGTATCCTGAGACTGCTGAAGTTGCTTATCAGTTTCAGGAGATTTGGGGCAAAGACAATGTGGTCTTCTAGTTATACAATCATGTCCTCTGCAAATAGAGACAATTTGACTTCCTCCTTTCCTAATTGAATCCCCTTTATTTCTTTTTCTTGCCCAATTGTTCTAGCTAGAACTTCCAATACCATATTGATTAGGAGTGGTGAGAGAGGGCATCCTTGTCTAGTGCCAAATTTTTTTTGGAAAGAAAGAGAAAGAGAAAAAAAAGAAAGAGCGAAAAAAAGGAAAAAAAGCATGAGAGAGAAAGAAAGAGGAAGAGAAAGAGGGAGAGAGAATGGGATTCTTGTTTTATTGCCCAGGCTAGAATGCAGTCTAAAAATGGTTATTAAAAACCTCTTTTATGCCAATAATTGTGCTTAACAATGGAGATAGGAAGGAATAAGGGATAAAAATAACAAACAAGCAGCCAAATTTCACAGTATTTTATTTAAACCTGTGAAATGCTATGCAATTGCTGAGGAGTGATTTACTTCCAATTATGTGGTCACTTTTAAAATAGGTGTAATGTGATACTGAGAAAAATGTATGTTTTGTGGATTTGGGGTGGAGAGTTCTGTAAATATTTGTTAATTTTACTTGTTACAGGTCTGAGTTCAAGTCCTAGATATCCTTGTTAATTTTCTATCTCGATCTGTCTAATATTGACAGTGTAGTGTTGAAGTCTCCCACTATTATCGTGTGGGAGTCTAAGTCTCTTTGTAAGTCATTAAGAACTAGCCTTATGTATCTGAGTGCTCCTGTACTGGGTGTATATATATTTAGGATCATCAGATCTTCTTGTTGCATTGATCCTTTTACCATTATGTAATGTCCTTCTTTGCTTCTTATGGTCTTTGTTGCTTTAAAGTCTGTTTTATCAGAGACGAAAATTGCAGCTTCTGGTTTTTTGTTTTTTTTTTTCTCTCCATTTGGTTGGTAAATTTTCCTCCATCCCTCTGTTTTGAGTCTTTGTTTATCCTTGCATGTGAGATGGGTCTAGATACAGCATATTGATGGGTTTTAGCTTTTTATCCAATTTGCCTGTCCGTGTCTTTTGATTGGGGCATTTAGTCCATTTAAATTTAGGATTAATATTGATATATGTGAATTGGATACTGCCATTTAATGCTAGCTGGCTGTTTTGCCCATTAGTTGATGTAGATTTTTCATTATGGTGATGCTCTTTACCTTTTGGTATGTTTTTTGAATGGCTGATACTTGTTGTTCCTTTCTATATTTAGTGCTTCTTTCAGGAGCTCTTGAAAAGCAGGCCTGGTGGTGATGAAATCTCTGAGTACTTGCTTGTTCGCAAAAAAATTTATTTTTCCTTCACTTATGAAGCTTAGTTTGGCTGGATATGAAATTCTGTGTTGAAAGTTCTTTTCTTTAAGGATGTTGAATGTTGGCCCCCACTCTCTTTTGGCTTGTAGGGTTTCTGCTGAGAGATCTGCTGTGAGTCTGATGGGCTTCCCTTTGTGAGTAACCCGACCCTTCTCTCTGGCTGCCCTTAGCATTTTCTCCTTCATTTCAACCCTGGTGAATCTGACCATTATGTGCCTTGGAGTTGCTCTTCTTGAGGAATATCTCTGTGGTGTTCTCTGTATTTCCTGGACTTGAATATTGGCCTGCCTTGCTAGGTTAGGGAAATTTTCCTGGATAATAACCTGAAGAGTATTTTCCAGCTTGGATTCATTCTCTTTGTCACATTCAGGTACACCTATCAAACATAGATTAGGTCTTTTCACATAGCCCCATATTTCTTGGAGACTTTGTTCACTCCTTTTTACCATTTTTTCTCTTACCTTGCCTTCTCATTTTATTTCATTGAGTTGATCTTCGACCTCTGATACCCTTTCTTCTGCTTGGTCAATTCGGCTGTTGAAACTTGTGCATGCTTCACGAAGTTCTCATGTTGTGTTTTTCAGCTCCATCGATTCACTTATGTTCCTCTCTAAGTTGTCCATTCTCATTAGCATTTCATCAAACCTGTTTTCAAGGTTCTTAATTTCTTTGCATTGGGTTAGAACATGTTATTTTAGCTCACAGAAGTTTCTTATTATTCCATCTTCTGAAGCCTGATTCTGTCAGTTCATCACACTCATTCTCTGTCAGGCCTTGTTCCCTTGCTGATGAGGAGCTGTGATCCTCTGTAGGAGGAGAGGCATTCTGATTTTGGGTGTTCTCAGCCTTTTTGCACTGGTTTCTTCCCATCTTTCTGGATTTATCCAACTGTCATCTTTATAATTGCCAATTTTCAGATTGGGTCTCTGAGTGGACATCCGACTTGTTGGTGATGAAGTTTTTTCTGTTTCTTAGTTATCCTTTGGTGGATACCCCTTCCCCACAGAACTGGATCTTCCTGGGTTTGGCTGTGCTTGCTGTGAAACTCTCAGTCCTCAGCGCTTCCAATTGCTGTTCTCCTTGTGGGGATGGGACCAGCCGAGCCCAACTAAAAGGGCACCCAGTCTTGTATACTCCGCACTGAGAAGCACCGCACCGGGGTGCCAGCAAAACAGCTGCACCAGCCAAAAGAGTCGCACTGGTGACCCATGGGGCTCCTCCGCCGGGAATCTCCCAGTCTGTGGGCAACAAAAATCTGTCTGAAAGTGTGGCGTCCACTGACTCTCTGCACTTTCACTGGGAGTTACAATCCTGAGCTGCTGCTAATCAGCCATCTTGGATCTCTCTCTCCAAATTTTTTAATTAATGTAAAGACAGGGTCTTGCTATGTTGCCTAGGCTGGTCTTCAACTCATGGGCTCAAGCAATCCTCCTGCCTTGGCCTCCCAGAGTGCTGGGATTACAGGCATGAGCCACCATGCCTGGTCTTTTTCTTTCTTGACAATTACATTTGTAATTAGAAAATAAATTTTGATAATCTCAGCATTTTAGGAGGCCGAGGTGGGTGAATCACCTGAGGTCAGGAGTTGAAGACCAGAATGGTCAACATGGTGAAACCTCATCTCTACTAAATATACAAAAATTAGCCAGGCATGGTGGCAGGCACCTGTAATCTCAGCTACTTGGAAGGCTGGGGCAGGAGAATCGCTTGAACCCAGAAGGCAGAGGTTGCAGTGAGCCGAGATCGTGCCATTGTGTTCCAGCCTAGGCAACAAGAGCAAAACTCATCTAAAAAAAAAAAAAAAGAAATTTTGAGTTGACTTATTTTAGCTGAAATGACAACTCTGTTTTGTGAACAGGAGAGAAAAAAAAAACACTTATGATAGCATGAGAGAAAGAATATGTAAGATTCTCATTAAAAAATGTGAGACTATCTCATTAAAGAATATATGTGATTATATCATTTTATTCATTCAAAATTTTGCCTCATAAAAAGAATTGGCCAAGGAGTGAGTCTACAGTAAAATTTTAGGATAGATAGAAGGGTCTCTACATCATTCACGTACTTGGCTTCAATAGGATGCATTATGTATTATGTATTAGCTGATAATATGTGTCGCAGGAGTCAACAAAGCAGTTAGATTTGTGGAAGCATAATTAGCTTCACAAGCAAAACAAAGCAAAAAAGCAATCAGAGGTATTCTTGATCTTTAGCACAAACGTGGATGTGCTATTGTTTTCCCTGGAAGATCTGTTGAAAGGCTGTTTTATCTGCAAGGCTACTGTGTCTCAACTCACTTGGGTGCAACTGGGCCGACAATGAGATGCAGGATGTCCTTCCAGGTATCCAGCTAATTTCTCTGCAGAAATACCCATGAGCTGCCAGGCAGGGACTGTGCTGGTGCCAGCAATCTGGCAATTGAAAGCCAAATCTATTATGACCCAAGGTAGGCAATGGTTAAGCAGTGACAGCAGGAATTTCTCCAAATTCTGAGTTTTCTGCACCCTCCAGCTGATCACTACTAGAGGAAAACTATGAACAGAAACAGCATTGGAGGGGGAAACAAAAGCCAGTGTGGGGGACTGAATTGTGTCTCTCCAAAATTCATCTGTTGCAGTCCAAATCCTTAGAACCTCAAAATGTAACTATATTTGAAGACAAAGACCTTTAAAGAAGTGATTAAGATAAAATGAGGTCAGATGGGTGGACCCAAATCCAGTTTGACTGGTGTCCATATAAGAGGAAGAGTTTAAGTCACAGACAACACGCAGACCAAGGGGTGACCCTGTGAGAACACAATGAGAAGATGGCCCGCTACTAGCCAAGGAGAGAGGCCTCAGAACAAACCACAGCTATGGATACCTTGATTTTTGGTGTTTAGACTCCAGAACGGTGAGAAATAAATTTCTGTTCTCTAAGCCATCCAGCCTGTAATATTTTGTTACAGCAGCACTAATATACTAATATACCTAGAAACACTCAAATTTCAAAAAGCTCCTGTAGTACTTCTCTCAAAAGAAAATTATATTTTAAAAATACATATCAAAGAAGAAAACAATCTTACTGTATCAACTCTGTTTTTGGAAGCTATCTTGGCTTCTTGAAAATAAAATAGCGAAAAATAAATTGTACGCACAGATGTATATATCTGGTGATGTGTTTTATACTTATCAGAAAGAGATTTGCCCTCCCTTTCTCATAAAACATGGTATGCTATGATCCTTGTCCCTAAAGTCATCTGTGGGAAGCTGTCATGCAATGGTCTCTGAAGCTTTTGTTTGCAAGGAAATGAGTTCATATCATCCATCATCCCACCAGTGAGGAAGTTTTTTCTATAGTGTCTTTGACAATGTGGGTGATCTCTGAGAGTGTACAGGTGCCCAAACACAGGGGACAGCTTCATGCACTGACAGAATTCCAGTTTTCAAAAAGTTCATCCTAATATTCAGCTTAAACCCACACCCATTATTCCAAGTTCCACCTTCATATTTGCACTGAAAATGTTTACCCCTCCTTCATGTCCAGTGTCCCGGCTCTTCATATCTACTGCCTACCTTCCTTCAAATACACTCTTTTTTGACTCTATCCTACCTCTGGTAGTATCCACAAAGTCAACACCCTATCTCCCCTGAAGTCCTCTAACGAAAAGGAAGCATGAGATTAGCTTCTGGCATGACCACAGGAGGAGCTCGCCTGACCTGTTCCTCAGTGAAACTGTTGAAATTTTATACAGGCACAGAATTTGAAGCCTCTGGAAATGGGACTGATAGCAAGCAGCAAATGAAAAAACATCTATTCAAGAAAATCTGAGAAAATTCTGTAACAAAGGCAAGTCTGTGCCTGTATTAAGAAAAAAAAAAAAAAAAGAGCCCAAATCAATAACCTAACTTTCCAACATAAGGTAATGAAAAAGAAGAGCAAAGTAAACCTTAAGCAGGCAGATTGAAGGAAATAAAGATTAGAGCAGAAGTTAATGAAACAGAGAATTAGAAAACAGAGAAAAATCAATGAAACCAAAAGCCGATTCTTTGAAAAAAATCAACAAAAATGGCAAACTTAAGCTAGATTGGCCAAGGGAAAAAGAAAAGACTCAAGAACAAAAACAAAAGACAGACATTACTAATGACCTTACAGAAATAAAAAAGACTATAAAAGAATACGATGAACAATGTGCACCAACAAATCAGATAAACTAGATGAAATTGATACTTTAAAAGATATGACCTACTGAAACTGACTCAAGAAGAAATAGACAATATAAATAGACTTGTAATAAGTAAAGAGATAGAATCAGTAATCAAAAAACCACAAAGAAGCACCTTCTGTTCTTCTAAGCCCTGGGCCAGATCTACACTGATGAAGAATTTGATGAACTATGTTTTCAATTTGGTCTGGAAGTTGATGACATTACTACTGAGAAGGAAATAAGTAACAAACAAGATAATGTAAAGACAGAAGGGGCCTCTAATGGTCTTTACAAATTTAACATCTCTGTCAATAGATATTGTCTCATGTGTCTGGAAGGACTGGTTTGAGGACTTCAGGTCTTCAAAGAAAGGATAAAGTCTCTGGCATATAAATAGATAATGTCTAATGGAAAAATCCAGAAATTGATTATCACAGAAAAGATAGCTAAGGTATGCCCTTTTACAGTAGCAGCAGTTTACAAAATCTAAAGCTTACTAAAGATCAGTATGAAAGCTTCATTGAATATAGGAGAAACTACATCAGGATATTTGCAGGAAGAAAGCATTGGTTGCTACTGGACACTTTGTTACCCATTTACTTTTACTGTCCAAAGTGTCCTTTAGATATCAGGTTCAAGCCCTAAATAAGGCTAAGGAGTATATAGTCTATGCGCCAATGAACATGTTACAAGACTGACAACCACCTTAAACACTATTAACATGTACTGAAAATAAACCCCTGTCCCTAGTTATCTGTGATAGCAAGGGTGTCATCCTTTCAATGCCTTCCATAACTAATGAGGATCACTCCAAAATAACACTAAATACTAGAAAGGTATTTATCGAATGCACAGGAACTGACTTTACTAAGGCAAAATTCTTGATATTATCTTGACACTGATTTCCATGAATATAATGAGAACCAACTTATGATTGAAGCAACTGAGGTACTTTTCCTAATGAAAAAATCATATACTTTTCCAGAACTAGCTTACCAAAAGGAGATAGTGAGGCTAGATGTGGTAGCTCATACCTGTAATCCCAGTACTTTGGGAAGCTGAGGTGGGAGGATTGCTTGAGCCCAGGGGTTCTAGACCAGCCTGGGCAACATAGTGAGATCCCATCTCTATAAAAAGATTTTTAATTTTAAAAATTTTTAAAAGATACAGTGAAAGCTGATCTTGTTACAAAAAAAAGGAATCAAAGAAATTTCAGAGAATCTTGCCTAGCTTCTTACCAGGATGTATTTGAAGTCCAAAGTCATAGGCAATGGGAATCATACTGAGAATAAAATCCCCCTGACCACAGCTGACATTATCCATGCATGTGCTATTGTAGAAGATGCAGCAGTTGCTTATGAATATAACAATATTCATATGACTCTCCCATAAACACCACAGTTAATCAATTTCCTCTTTTAATAAGGTCAAAAAACTTCTCAGACATGACATGGTAGGTGAATCCACTTCACTAAAGCACTCACCTTTGCTCTCTACTCCAAGAGGATATTTCTGATAAACTTGGTTTGAATATCTCTGCAACAAAAGCAGTCCACATATGTAAAACTAAAACAGCTCGATTGCAGGTGGCATGCATTATCCCTCTTCTTGGTGCTCTGAAGACCACAGAAACAAATCAGAAGATGCTTCTTCCTCTGAAACTATTTGAAATCTGTAACACTGTAATAAAAGAATCTAACAGAGATGTAGGCACAAAAAACTACAGGCATCTTCTTTGCTGTTTATTACAACAAGAATCCTGGGTTTAAGGTCATCCATACGCATCTGGACAGAATTACACAGCTGCTCAATGGACCTCCTATTGAAGATTTGAAGATAAAGGGGGATATGTGATCAAATTATGAAAAGGGACTGCTTTCTTCCCTGGGCGATGTGCAGAGATCTTTGCCAGGAGTCAAAGTATCAGGAAGCTTCAGGTCTTTCATCCTGATGTTATCACCAAATTTGAGCTGACCATATAATGTTGTTCCTCCCTGGAAATCAATATTGAGTCCTTTTTGAGAAGATGGGTCTTGTTGTGTGACTCTCTTCCCAAGTATCCCTTTCTCTTCCCCTGACGTCCTTAAGTCCTCCTCCACAGGAAACATTCATTTGTGCTTTAATGTTTAGTAAAGTAGAAAGCACTGTCAAAAACAAAAAAACAACAACAAAAAATCCTACCCACAAAGAAAAGCCAAAACCCATATGGCTTCACTAGCAAATTCTGCCAAACATTTAAAGAAGAATAAATACTAATTTTTCACAAACTCTTCCAAAAGGTAGGAGAGAGTACTTTTCAAATTATTTTATGAGGCCAGTATTAACCTGATACCAAAACCAGGTGGGAAAAATTACAAGAAAACTATAGACTAATATCTCTGATGAATATACATGTAAAATATCTCAACAAAATACTAATAAATCAGATCCAGCAGCATATCAAAAGGATTATATTCCATTACCATATAGAATTTATCCCAGGAATGCAAGGTTGGTTTAACATCTGAAAATTAACTTAATATATTAATATAAATCAAAATTACTTATTTCAATAAATGAAAGATTTGACAATATCTGATGCTCATTCATAATAAAAAGTGATAAACTAGGAATAGAAGGAAATTTTCTCAACATAATGAAGGGCTTCTGAAAAACCGATAGTTAACATCATACTTACTGGTGAAAAACTGGATGTTTTCCCTGCTAAGAGCAGGAACAAGACAAGGATGTCTGCTCTTACTACTTCTGTTTAACATTCTACTAGTGGTTCTACTCAGGCCAGTTAGGCAAGAAAAGGAAAAGGCACCCAGATAGGAAAGGAAGAAGTAAAACAACCTCTATTCACAGATGACATTATCTGATATTAAATATAGAAATTTTTAAGAAATCCACTAAAAAAATTACTATAACTAAAAAACAAGGTTAGCAAGGTTACAAGATAAAAGATCAATATACAAAAATTAATTGTACAATTGTATTTTGTGTGTTTGCAAATGAGCAATCTAAAACTTAAGAAAACAATTTCATTCAAAATAATACCAAAAAGAATAAAATACTTAGAAATAAATTTAACAAAAGAAGTTCCAAACTTTGAAGACTACAAAACATTACTGACATTAAATAAGTGGAAAAACATCACATGTTCATGCCTCAGAAGACAATACAATGGTAGTACTCCCTAAACTGATTCAGAGATTCAATGTAATCCCTACCAGAATCCCAACAGACTTCTTTGTGGAAATTGATTAGCTGATTAGCAAATTCATACATAATTTAAGGAACCAAGAATAGCTAAATAATCCTGAAAATAAAAAAAGAAGGACTCATACTTTCTGATTTCAAACTGTCTACAAAAGAATGATAATCAAGATATTATGGTACTGGCATAAAGATAGACGTATAAATCAAAGGAATAGAACTGAAAGTCCAGAAATAAAACCATACATCTATACTCCATTGATTTCAACAAGAGTGCTGAGACCATCCAATGGGGAAAGAATATACTTTTCTACACACAGTGCTTGAACAAATGGATATTCACAGATGCAAAAAAGAACTTGAGTTCTTTCTTCACACCGTACACAACATTAACTCCAAATGGATTAAACATTTAAATGTAAGAGCTAAGACTGTAAAACTCTTAGGAGGAAACACAGGAGTAAATTGTGCATCCTCATGACCTTGGGTTTGGCGATGGATTTTTACATACGGCATCCAAACCATGAGCAACAAAAGGAAGTAGCTTTCCATAAAAGTTTAAACCATATGCTTCAAAGGACACCACAAAAAATCCCACAGAATGGGAGAAAATATTTGCAAATCATATGTCTAAGAGGCATATCTAGAATAGTTTTTTTTGAACTCTCACTTCTCAAAAGCAAACAATCCAGCTAAATAATGGGCAAAGGATCAATTAGACATTTTTTCAGAGAGTATACACACATAGCCAATCAGCACATGAAAACATACTCACATTAGTCCTCAAGGAAATAAACATCAAAACCACCATGAGATACCACTTAATGTCTACTAGGATGGCTCAATCAAAATGTCATATAACAAGTCCTTGCAAGGATGTTGAGAAATGGGATCCCTTATACACTACTAGGGGGGATGTAAGATGGTGAAGACACTTTGGAAAACAATCTAGCAGCTCCTCAAACATAAAGTTCTTGTGTGACCCAGTCACTTCACTCTGAAGTATTTGGCCAAGAGAAATGAAAACATATATGCACATAAAACTGTGTACAAAAATATGAAGAGCAGTATTATTCACAATAGCCAAAAGTTAGAACCAACCCAAATCTCCACCAACTGATAAAGATATACCATACAATAGAATATTACTCAGCCATAAAAAGGGAGGAAACATTTATACATCTAACATCTTAGATGAACCCTGGAAACATTATAAGTGAAAGAAATTCCTCCCTAAAGTCCACATATTATACAATTTCATTCCTACAAAAATCTAGTACAGAGAAATCTACAGACACATAAAGATTAGTTCTAGCTTAGGGTTGGGATAGATGGGGAATACAAGGTGATAACTAAAGGGTGCAACGTTTCTTTTTGAGATGATGAAAATATTTCAAGTGTTCTGTGAGGCTGAGCACGGTGGTTCATGCCTGTAATCCCTGTGCTTTGGGAGGCCAAAGTGGAAGACTGATGATAGGAATTTAGACCAGCCTGGGAAACATGGCAAGACCCTATCACTACAAAAAATTTAAACATTAATCAGGCATAGTGGTGCGTGCCTGTGGTCCTAGCTACTTGGTTTTGGTAGGGGTGATGGGCTGAGGTGGGAGGATTGCTTGAGCCTGGGAGGTTGAAGCTACGGTAAGCCGTGACTGCACCGCTGCACTCCAGCCTGAGTGACACAGCAGGACCCTGTCTCTAAAAATATATATATTTAAAAAATTAAGGAGACTGTGGTGATAGTTGTACCTATCTGTGAATATAGTAAACCATTAAGTTGTACGCTTTTAGTGTGTAAATCATATGGTATTTAAATTATATTTTAATAGACAATGTTTTTGAAAAAAGGAAACATCTGATATCAAAGGAGACTGTTCTTAGTTTTAAACCTTCCAACATTTTTCTATATGGGATATTCAACACCACATTAACAGTAATCTCAATTTAACCCCAAAACAAGGTTTCCCTGAACATTTGCTGGACATGTAAAGCTTAACTATGAAATTCTACTAAATTTACAAAGCCCCATCCCTGCCACAGTCTACTGAAAAACTGCTAGCTGTGGACCAAGTCTGCAATACTTCATGGCACCTCCAATTAACAGGCAGGAGATCCAGCCGCTGTATTTAGTTTTCCTGGGCTTCAGTTTTCTCATCCGTGTTTCTGGCACGCTAGCCCTCACCCTAACAAGTTCCACAGTTTGTTGTGATGATCAAATGAGATCATGAAAAGCACTATACAAAGTAAAAATGAAACTTTACCTAGTGTTTTCAACCAAATTCAAAAAGTGTTTTACATTAATTAAGCTTTCAAGTTGATAAACTAGTACATCATCTGAATATTTTCATCAGTCCTCTAAAGTGAGATATGATGTCATCACCTTTTTCAGAGAACTGAGTATTTTCCAAGTAACGTATTTCACGGATATGCAGAATAGTAGTAAGAATTATCAAATTCCATCTTTTTTAATATAATACTAATACCAAAAAAAGCCTTTAAAATTAAAAAATAATCTTGGTCACACTTTGAACATAGTTAGCATTCCTTTTAAAGCATTTTCCCTCCTGGCAGTGGATTTTGGGTTGTAATGCCTTAAGCAGAGAAAGCAAGTCCAAAGAGAAAAGGGAAAAAAAAAAACAAGGAAGCAAGTGTGATGCATGAGTTGTAAACAAGCTCTTTACAAAGGGAATGAAAAAGGTCTGGCAGTCTCACCCTCAGGGTTCCTCCCTTGAAGGACCTGGCCATTTATGCTACTACATTAATTCATTATAGGAGAGGGAGCCAAGTTCTCCAACTATGATTCTCAGAATTAAAAATATTTCTATTGTCCAAGTCGTTTTACATATATTATCCCTTTTGATCATCACAACATAAGAGAAGCATTGTTTTTCCTACTTATGAATTGTAGAACCGGGAATAGTATTCATCACTCCAACTCTTTACCTCTCTGTACTGTCCTATGCCCTGCACAGAGAACTGAGGGCTCCCACGCCTGAACTAAGAGACTTGGCCAATGCTGGCTTGGCTTCTGCTTGCCTAAGCCAAACCCCTGGGTCGACCCAGGGTGCTGGGTTCCTATCTGAGTTCCTATCTGAAGACTTGATCAAGGCTGTCAAAAGAATTTACCTTTTGTTCTAGCCAACCCCTTATGATAGGCCACTGATACTCCCTTCCACTTTCCTGGACCATTTACTTAAAAAAAAATAAATAAAGCTTACAATTGTAAATCCTCCCTCTGTCCCTTTGAGATACAGGTGGTCCACGACCTACATGGTTCAATCTGTGATTGTTTGGCTTGGCAATGGTGTGAAGGTGATACACATTCAGAGAAACTGTACTTCAGGCCGGTACAACCATTCTGTTTTTCACTTTCAGTGTAGCATTCAATAAATTACATGAGATATTCAACACTTTATTATAAAATAGGCTTCGTGTTAGATAATTTTGCTCAATGGTAGGCTGATGTAAGTGTTCTGAGCACAGTTAAGATAGATTGGGCTAAACTATGATGTTTTGTAAGTTAAGTGTATTAAATGCGTTTTTGACTTATAATATTTTCAATTTACAATGGGTTTATCGAGACAAAAACACCATAGTAATTTGAAGAGCATCTGTATCTCCTATAACTTAGATGTGCCCTTCTCAACGACCTGAAAGCTATTTCTTTGAAATGTAATCATCAAGAAAAATAGAGCCTCTGTCCCCCAGTCTCTGGAGGAGGATAGAATCCTAACTTCAATAATTTCCAGCAAGCAGACACAGCTGGCCTCATCACATTTACACTAACCCTCTTAGCCCCTTTTTGTACTTTTTCACTTCCCTGACTCTACTGAGCCCCTGCTCGCTCCCAATCCCTGTTCTCTCACTCTCCCTTTAAATCACCAAATCACCTCCGTACAAATTTGAATGGAGCTCAGCTCTTTCTCCTACTATCAGTTTTACTGAATAAAATAGGTTTTTATCACTTTTAACTAATGTCCAGTTTTGTTTCTTTTTGACAACACAGAGGTAAATGTGGGCAAATCCTGTCAGCTCTCCCCTTCACTGTGTCTTGAACCTGACCCAAGTCACCAACTCTGCCCTTCCTCTCTGTGTCCTCGCCCCCATACTCATATCCTGTCCCAGACATTGCCTGAAACTGTCCCATGAAAAGGAGCCATTATGTCCTGAAACAAGGCAGCAACTCAGCAAATCCTGCCTCATAGAGGTTAGAATTTGTCATTCTGCATCCTTTACTCATTGGGCTTGCACAAAACAAAATAAATACCAAAATTAATGCCACTGACAACCAGCATTTATTGAGAGCCTTCTCTGAACCAAGTGTCTTGCTAAATGCTTACCTGTATTTTCCCATTTAATCTTCCTACCATAACCATGAGGTAGGCACTATAATTATTCTCATTTAACAGATGAAGAAATTGAGGCTTAATACGGATCTGCATCTTGTCCTGTGTATTTTCTCTTTTGTAAATCTGCTGCTGTTACCCATTTCTCGTAGTGTTTTTAAGGAGCAGCAGATTTACAAAAGAGAAAACACATACCCATAAACGGTAAGGCTGGGACATGAACCCAGGTCCCTGTGCCCCCAGAGCTTCTTAACTACTGCACATGCTGACAAACATCCTAAGAGCTTTAAACAGCCGTCGTTCCGACTTATGGTCTTCAAGCCATTTTTCATAACACAAGGACTGCATTCCTTTTTGTCATCCTAGGCATTTTCCTCCAAACCTAGTAAGTGGAGAACAAAATAAAACCAGCACTCTAAGGAAGATCTGGACAGGTCAGGGTGGAGTGAGACTGACACTTTTCTCATGCATTTAACCTCAACATCATGTTCTTATTAGGCTTTTATTCTTTTTTGTTTACTTAAAAGACCTGCCTACCACCTCCTCTCAATTCACCAAGGTAAATTTCAAATAGATTAAAGAGTTAAGTATTTTCTCAAAAAAATCAATGAAAAACAAGAAAACAGAATGACATATTTTTCAAAGCTCTAAAAGATTATTTTCTAAACCTAGCAGTAATACAGTTCTTGTGTTTTCTGTGTTACGAAGGACAATATTGGAGGATTTGACTATAAAAAATGTAAAACTTCTGAACATAAAAAGTAACTAACATGTAAACACTAACGGCAAACTGAAATAATGTTTGCAGGCTATGTGACAAGGGTGAATAACGTTATTAAACAAACAGAGTGTGCCAATAGATAAGGAAAACATTAATAGAAATGGGTATCAGCAGATTTACAAAAGAGAAAATACAACCTGTAAACTAACATGTTGGGGAAAAGTTCAACTTTAGGAGAAACAAAAAAATGTAAATAACAAGCTCTTTGTTTTCACCTAATACTTAGCAAAAGATTAAGATGTTCAGTTCTCTCATCGGATATGACAAAACCAGCCCTCTTCTACTTTTCCTGCAGATAGGACACACTGGTAGAGACCTCTGGAAAAAAAAATTGGCAATAAATTTCACAGTGAGGTTTTCAAGTCTTACAATTCAGTTACTTCCCATTTCTGCAGTAATATAAATACAAAAAGAGACTGGGCACAGTGACTCACACCTGTAATCCCAGCACTTTGGGAGGCCAAGGCAGGCAGATCACAAGGTCAAGAGATCAAGATCATCCTGGCCAACATGGTGAAACCCCGTCTCTACTAAAAGTACAAAAATTAGCTGGGCACACACCTTTAGTCTCAGCTACTCAGGAGGCTGAGACAGGAGAATCGCTTGAACCCAGGAGGTGGAAGTTGTAGTGAGCCAAGATCACACCACTGCAGTCTAACCTGGTGACAGAGCAAGACTCTGTCTCAAAAATATATAGATATACAAAAAAGAGCTAAAATGTGTAAGGTAATTATAATAGCTCAAATTGGAAGTATCCAAAGATTACAGTAATAGAAGCATATCCATGTGATTTGTGCTATGTAGCTTACATCCACTTTATAAATTACTATTTTATAATGTAAAATAGCATGTGTATGCTTTCTCACATTAAAATATGTATTGTATGCTATGAAAAGGCAGCATTAATATGCACACCTTCTATAACTGCACATTCACCTGAAAAAAATAGGTGGGGCTAGGGAAGCATGACAAGGATTGCTGAGTCAGCCACTGGTGTTCATGGTGACTAGGATTTTATCTCATTTTGCCAACTTACATGGATATATAGACATATATATATTCATGTTATGTATCAATATTTCAATTTTTGGTTTATTATGCATGTTTTATTTGAAAACCTTTTATTGTTTGAAAAAAATTTTAGAAACATAAGCACAAAAAGAAAAGCTTGAAAACTTAATTCTGAATCATTCTAACTATTGTACACAGCTTGATATGCAACTTTCAGAACTTTTCAATAATAATGGTAATTCTAATAATAATTGACCTTTGTAATGTCATTTACTCTGTACCAGTCACTGTTCAAAGTTCTTGATGTATATTTACTAATTTCTCATGAAAACCTTATGAAGTAAGGTTATCATCCCCATCTTACAGACAAGAAAATTGAAATATAAATAAGTTATTCACTGAAGATTACACTGCTAGATATTAGTAGGGCTAAAATTCCAAATATTTTGATCATTCTTATGTCATTATTTATTATTCTTCTACATCACAGTTAATGATTTACACAATTGTTAAAAAGTAAAAGTTAACCAATGAGCAATGATTCATTATCCAATCCATTGTTTTGAACCATTTCCAATCTTTCAGTTTCCTGATAGTATAAAAATAGTAAGTGTTTACATCTGTAAACAAATTTTTACACATTAGCAATCAATTTGTCAGAATAAAATTCTGAAAGAAATATTGCTGAATTAAAGAGTAGAAAATTTGTATTTTGGCTAAAATCTTCCCGTATTTGGCAAAACACATAAACATACAGATTTTAAGAAGTTAAGTGTATCCCAAAGAGGATAAATCCAGGAAATCTCCATCAAGACACAGATAGTCAAACTTCTGAAGATAGAGAAAAAACTTCAAAGAAGTGAGACAGAAACAACACTTTACCTAAAGGGAAAAACAGTTTGAAGGAGAACAGATTTCTCATGAGAAACCATGAATGCCAAAAGGAAGGGGCACAATAGTTAACAATTGCTGAAAGTACAGAATCATCAGCCCAAAATTCTGTCTCCAGTGAAAATCAATTTCAGGAATGAAGGAGAAACAAGCCATTCTCAGAAGAAGGAATACTAAGAAAATTTGTCACTAGCAGACCTGCCCCAAAAGAATGGCTAAATTAAGTTATCTAAACAGAAAAGAAACATTAAAAGAAGGAAATTTGGCACCTCAGGAAGGAAGGAAGATGTTAGTAAGAAAATAAGTGGGTAAACACGACAGACATTTCTTCTCTTTGAGTTTTCTAAATTATGTTTGATAATAGAAGCAAAAATTATACTACTGGATCACATGATTCTAAATGTATATAGAGGAAATAGTTTAGATAATTATAGACAGGGAAGAATAAAATGATAATAAAGGATGTAAGACTTCAACAATCATTTGAGCTGGTAAAATAATGACATCAGCACACTGTACTAATTTATGCATATATATAACAAAATACCTAGAGTAACCACTAAAAAGTTATATAAGTATATTTAAATACTATATATAAATAAAAAGGGAATTCTAAAAAAGTTTAAGTAACCCACAGAAAGTCAAGAAAAGGAAAAGAGAGAAATAAAAATGATGAAGTGAACAAATAAAAACAAAAAATAAAATAGGATGCTTAAACCCTAGCAGACCAATCAGTCCATGAAGTGTAAATGGTCTAAATACAGAAATTACAATACACAGATAGGCAGAAAAGATTTAAAAATATGCCCATCTATGTGCTGTGTATAGGAAACTTGCTTCATATACAATAACATAGGAATGTTCAAAGAAAAGAGATTGGGGAGGGATAATATATTATGCAGACCCTAATCAAAAGAAGGCAGATGTGCTACATTAATATAAGGTAAACTTCAGACCAAAGAAAATGGCCAGAGAAAATGAGGAACATTATATAATGATAAAAGGGTCAATCCATCAAGAAGACACTGAAATCCTTAATATATATGCACCAAAAATCAGAGCAATAATGAAGTAAGTAAAAACTGATGGAACTGAAAGGAGAATAGACAAATTCAGAATTAAGGTTGGAGACTTCAACACACCTTTTGCAAAAATTGAGAGGACAGCTATACAAAAAAATCAAGGATATAGAAGAACTCAACAATCCCATCAATCAACAGGATCTACTCAACAATTACAGCGCACACTACCACAGAACAGACGAATGCACAATGTTTTCAGTGCCCACGAAACATAAACCAAGATGTATCACATTACGAGCCATAAAACCTCAACGAATTTAAAAGAATGGAAATCATACAAACTGTGTTCTCCAACAATAGTGGAATCAAACTAGAAGTCAATAACTGAAAGATAACAGAAAAATCTCCAAACACCTAGAAACTAAACAATACACTTCTAAATAATCCATGAGTCACAGGGACATTTTAAAAATATATTGTACTGGCTGGGCACGGTGGCTCACAACTGTGATCCCAGCAGGCTGGGAGGCTGAGGTGGGTGGATCACCTGAGGTCAGGAGTTCAAGAACAGCCCAGCCAACTAGCAAAACCCTGTCTCTACTAAAAATACAAAAATTAGCCGGGTGTGGTGGTGGGCACCTGTAATCCCAGCTACCCGGGAGGCTGAGGAAGGAGAATTGCTTGAACCCAGGAGGGTTCAAGAGGTGTAGGTTGCAGTGAGCTGAGATCATGCCACTGTGCTCCAGCCAGGGTGACAGAGCAAGACTCCATCTCAAAAAAATCAATAAAATAAAATACATTGCACTGAAATAAATTTAAAAGACCATATGCAAATTTGTGGGACATAGCTACAGTGGTGCCAAGGGGAAAATTTGCAGCATTAAATACATACAGTGTTTAAAAAGAAAATCTCAAATTAACAATCCAAGTTCCCATCCCAAGAACCTATAAAAAGAAGAGCAAAACAAATGCAACCAAGCAGAGAGAAGAAAATAATAACAGAAATCAATGACATGGAAAATAAAGAAAATAGAGAAAATGTAGAAAACAAAAGTGGGTTTTATAGTTTTCAGCATACAAGTCTCATGCATGTTTTGATGGATTTATACTGAAGGGTCAGATATGCACAAGACTGGGTCCCTGCCAACAAGACCACAAGTAAGCAAATAATCACAATACCGTGAGATGGATGAGACCAAAAAGGTTGATGTGACTTAAAGGAATGTTGACAGTCCAACCCCCCCCTGCAACTCAAGATGAATGCTAGGACCAAACACACCAAGAAGTTAGAAGAATCTGTATCAGTTCTCAAAATTAGGAAAGGGCTCTGCCCACATGGCATACACCTTGAAGATTTTCTGCTGAACATGTTGACCACTAGAGCAGTGTAAATGAACCCACAAGGGACAGAGTCCAAGCACATTTGTGGAGGTGCAAAGACTCCAGAGCACCATGGGCCAAGAGATCAACTTCTCTAGTGCAGTACGTGGGTGTGTCCCAGGGACACACAGGAGGGGCAGGGCTATGTGTGTGTGTGTGTCTGGATGGGGACCTCACATCTGAGGAGACCACAAGCAATGGCAGACACATTGCTTTTGAGGTCACTTCGTCAACCAAGGGTTCAACACTGAGGCTGGAAGTTATCATTTTTTGTTCCTTTTCTGAGTGTTTGTTCTACCCACATGTTAGTGGTAAGTTTGATGAATGTTTAGTAAACATTTTGGAAGACTTTTTCTTAGTAAACAAATGAAAATAACACAAAAGCAGTACACATCATTCAAATCTAAATAAAAACTTATTGCAACCAACGCTTTAAGAAAAGAAGTTGAGAAATTCTGAAAATAAGCTTCTATTTTTGAAGTGCAAGATGAGGGAGAGAGTGAGAAATGCAGGCCCCCCTTGCCCTTCCCCTCCCCACAGTCCCCTCCAGACTTCCTGCTACCTAGAAGGAAGAACAGAGGAGACCTCTTCTCCTTACTGGGCAGTGCAGGTGGCCACTGAGGGCAGAAGCTACAGGTTCCATGACCAGCGCCCAGTGATACACTCGTTCAACATCTCATACCACCCTAGACCCTCACTGTGGGAGATTTAGGCACAGAGTCCTTGTTGAGCCACCCAGAGCCACCACTTTGCCCTGGCACAATTGACATTATCAGGTTTGCCAAATGCATGAAAGCTTTCTATGCCTGTCATGAGTATATGAGCATAATGCCTGCCTTGAATGCAATTCATATCCATTTTACAGCTTTACCATGTGGCCTATCCTTTGAAGAAGTCACATAGTGTCATCTCCATCCTACAAATATATAAACTAAGACTGTGACAAAAAAACAGTTGATTCCATATTTTGGCCTCCATTAAGCCACTACTTAGATTTTCACTGTCAAAGCATGATTAGGAGGTTGATTATAAAAACAATTCAGGCACTTAGTACATTGAGGTTTATTTAAGGAAAAGTCCTGGCAATGGCATATGTGTATGCACATTATTTCATTTCTTCTGAAGTTCAGGATATTTGCAAAATGAAAAGTGTCAACTTTGATGTTCTTATGACAGTCATAATGCATTATCTCTTCTGAATAAGTAGTTCTATTTCAAAAGAAACTGGACATACTGTGATTCCTTCAAGGAATGGTGTAGCAAGGCATGACAAGTTACTGTAACACTGTGACATTCAGACTTCAGTGATACATTTTACAAAATCCAAAGAGGGAAGGCCAGCAGTCTTCCTTCAGTCTTTTTCCTCCTACTCCTGTCAAAATATCATGAAACTCAATAGGACAAGAAAGAGAAAACTGGCCCATATCAACCTTTACCTGTCTTTTAAAAATCTTTACTTTCTCTATCTGAAAATGGAATGTAATTTAAAACTTTCCTTCATATTAATTAACCTGTAAGTTGGTAGTTGCAGAAATTATAACTGTGCCTAAATCATACACCCAAGAGACCCCTTCACAATCCCTACACTCTGTTGCCTCCAAAAAACTTAGGGAAAAAAACCTAGGAAGTTAACTCAGAGTGAATAATTCGTTAACTTCCTTTCTTTTAATTCTTATAGCTTTAAATCCCTAGGACAATGAAGTTAGAGTGTTTAATATTTTTAATAAGACTTAAAGATATCAGTGTGATAAATGAAGATTGGAGCTGGGATTCCTGGATTTGATTCCCAGGTCAGTTATTGAAAAGCTAACCTTAGGAATCATGTTTAACCCTGAGAAACCACCCTGCCTGCCCCCCAAAAGGATAACAACAAGGAAAAGGAGCAGATATTTGTGTTCATTTTTTGCAGGAAGTAAATATGGGCTTTATTTTAGTTATTTATGATTTTATACCAATGCCTCTTCCATGTGGAGTTGTATAAGCCAATGAAGAAAAATTAAGGGGAGGCAAAGTAGCAAGAAGATGTAACACAGCAGAAACAAGATGTGTGAGCTGTTGTAATCAGCATGGAAAGAAAGACTTTCAGATGAGTAAAGACATACACACATACTCACAATTATGCACCTGTTGTTAGATAAATTCCAAAATATGAAGCATAAATATTTTATTTTGATTTTAATGATGACCCTTTTTCTAACCCTGCACCCGAGCAGTTAATTGCTGTCAAAGAACCCAGACAACAGGACAAATTGGAAGTTGCATAAATCTGGGACTGCTTCCCTTAGATGAGCGTCCGGCCCCCAGGACTTTCTGACTACAGTACTCTGGTCCAACATCTGACCCTCTTCTATGAACACTCCAGAACTTCTCTACCCTCATCCAACCTGAATCATTGTGTTGGTTAATTGTATGTGCCAACTTGGCTAGACTATGTTATCTGCCTATCTGGTCAAACACATCTGGATATTGCTGTGAAGATATTCTTTAGATGAGATTAACATTTGCAATCAGACCTTCAGTAAAGCAGATTGCATTACGTAATGTGGGTGGGTCTCATCCAACAAGTTGAAGGTCTTAGAGAAAAGACTGAGTCCCTAGAGAGAAAGAGAATCCTTCCAGAAGATTGCCTTCAGATTGAGCTTTTCCCTGGGTGTCCAGCCTGCCAGATTTGCCTATCCTGCAGATTTTGGACTTGCCACTCTCCAAAATCATGTCAGCCAATTCCATACTCGTATCTGAACATCCACAACACCTCCATGATACTGGTTTTCCTTCTTTCTCTCTAGATTTTTCAGAGAGAAAGAAGGTGCTTTCTCAGGTGCTTTGAGGTTTTATCCTTCCCAGTTCAACTTCAAAGAAATCATTTTCAATGCTGGAATCCGTTCCTCTTCAGAGCCTATTCTCTCCTCAAAAGACTTCAGGTAGATGCATGCTTTCAATCACCTCCACATTCTGCTGGCCCCAGCCCAGATTTCTCTGAGGTCCAACAGCTCCACCTAGACACTGTTACCTTCTGACATCTCCACCTAGACACTCAAAAGTTGTGATTTTATTTTGCCAGATAAGAAGTCTAGTTTTCTATGGGAAAATGGAGCTAGCCTTCCTAAGTGACAGCTGGGTGATATTTCACTGCATGTTTTTGCACAAAGTTTACTTCCTATTTATAGTTGCAATCTGAAGACCAGTAATATCCTTCTCCAATTTGGACAATGACTCCTTAGCCATTTCTGTGGCTTCCAGCTCACAAAGAACCCCAGCTGAGTCAAGTATAACCTCGGAGTGACCACTAAGTCCAGCCATGCCATGGACCTCCACCAACATATGTTAACCTTAGATATTATTAGGATCGAAAACTGCCTCCAACTGATAGCAACACATCCTATACTTTCCTCTAGCATGTCTGCTTGATATTAGAAAGTTTCAACTAGAAGTCCTATCCATTATCAGGCAGATTTTACTTTTGTATGCAGCATCTCACAAGTTAGTTCACTCATTGTAGTCTTGGCTATACTTTATCATTCAAAAATTCATCAACATTCTGGTGACTGGACAGCATATTTTGATGGTTGACTGTATTCTATGTCATTTAAAGGGATTCAGGGAGAATGCTTTCATGGGATTCATATGCCATCCTGAACTAGAAGGTTAAGTTTGATTCCTAAAGATTCTCCTCACTCTGACATTCTCTTAGCCAATAGTTCTTTAAAATTTTCCAATCTCAGTTTTCTTTGAGAGTTCCCATTTTGTTTTGGCTGGGCATGATGGTGCACCCCTGTAATCCCAGCATTTTGGGAGACCGAGGCAGGTAGATCACTTGAACAGAGGAGTTCGAGACCAGCCTGGGCCACACGGCAAAGCTCTGTCTCTACATATGTGAAAATCGCACACCTGTAGTCCCAGCTACCTGGGAGGCTAAGGCAGGAGAATTGCTTGAGCCGGGAGGTCAAGGCTGCAGTGAGCCAAGATTGTACCACCACACTCCAGCCTGGGCAACAGCATGAGACTCTGTCTTTAAAAAAAAAAAAAAAGAAAGAAAGAAAAAGAAAAAAGAAAAGAATTCCCATTTTGCTTAACTCAGGTACATGCCTATAATCCGGAGCATTGGTACCTTCCTAAATACTAGCCACAAACCACGTCTAGCAAATGTTATTATGAAGGAAACCAATGATCTTTTGCTTTAAAATCTTTCTCTATTAGACAAAGTCCAATGGCCCTCACTTAGCGTTTTGCTTTCTGCTACAATCCACCAGGCTAGGGCTGGAATGTCTGCTGCCTGCATCTCTTTGCTGCCTTCTGCTCTTAACTTTCCAAAGCATCTCCACATTTTAAGGAACAAATGCTGTATCAGATGGGAGCTCTTTAGTACATGAAGAGATATGAGATTATCTGGTCTGGGTAGATGAGGAATCCTGATTGTGAGAGATAGCAGCAGTGATGAATGTGGAGCTCCACATAAAAAGCCCCAGTAACTGATCAATTGCACAGTCATAAATAGCAAGGCTTTATCGTCATGCTTTGGGACAATCTTGTTTTCATAGGTAGCCCATGAAGATGATCAAGATTTCCCAAGAGTGATGTTAGTTTTCAGTTTCCACATGTAATATGAAAACAATTTTTACCCTTAACTATACCTTTTGAGTTTCTTTTTTCTCTAAGGAAATATCTAGGCATATTATGAAAATTAATCACTGCACTATATTCACCAAAAATAACCTTTTCTGGACACAGTCACAAGGATCTTCTCATTCTTTCTATATATAGTCTTACTTTTAGATTAAAAACAGTAGCTTTGTGGTAAGTTTTGAAATCAGAAGTGTGAATCTTTCATTAGTCTATAGTATGCTATATCCTTGGGATATTGCAGACCCAAAAAAAGTCTAACTTATCAAACTTCCTCATTAGGATTTCAAGTGAATCGTGTCTATGAAGACTGATTTTAGGCTCCATAGCTTCTTCAGAGCTTGTGATGGTGAGGTGGGCTGTTTATCTTAATTGTTTTTAACCTCTCACCTTCACAAAGACGAAGAAAAGATTCCATTTAAAGCCTTGCTGTTCAAAATATAATTTGCAGAACAACAGCATCAACATCACCTGGGAGTTTGTCACAAATGCTACTCTCAGGCCCACCCCAGACCTGCTGAATCAGAATTTCTCTTTGAATCATAACCTCACATGGTTCATGCTCACGTTAAAATTAGAGAAACACTGATCTGAAACACTGATCATCATCTGGGTTTCTATATTCTGTATCTGTAAAATGGGGGTAAAATCAATCATGTCTGTTATAGCATATTATGAAATTCAACTAATATAGGGAATATGGAAGTGATATCCAGATGAAAGGAATTAAAATCACTTAGGAGATTCAGCACTTACAGGGTTACAGCGCCGATGAAGTGAAATGTGCATAGTACAGTGCTTGGCAAAATGTAAGATGCAATCACAGAATTAATCATTCATTATCAAATAAATGCTTATTAAGTTTTTATTACATGCTGGCCACTGATCCCACCCCTGCTCTCACAGATGTGAAAGGTGACAATAGACAGGAGGTCCACAGCAAGAGGAATTATTTAGGGTGGGTAGAGGCCAGATTCTGTGGTGCAAACCTTTTCCCACACTTTAATCTTACCAAGAGATTAAAAAGGTGTTTTTAGAGCCTAGTGAAAGTGACTCTGACCATAGTCTGAGTCAGAAATTTCTCTTCTCCCTTCTGAGTTGGCAAATCCCTTTTACATTGAACTCCACTATGGTGATTCAGAAACGACCAAGTATCAACAATGCACACTAGCACATGATGCTGGGGAAATAAAATATCTATTATCCCTTGACACTTGCTCTACTCTTACAACGCATGATGCAACTAAAATCCATAGGGCATAGACACACTCTTGGCTAAAGAATATTTTCAAAGAAGCAAGCATATCAGGCTTGCAAGCAATGCAACAGTAAGAAACTGAGTAGACCCCATGGTTGGAAATAACTTTCAAAAGAAAAAAACAGCTCAATTATTGTGAAAGGGGCTTTCTTGGATAGAGACCTCTTCATTGAATCACAGTCTTCAAAGAGCTGAAGAAACCCAAGACAAGGCCTAGTCCAAAGGACATCAGCACAAAGGCAGGGAGAAGAACAGTGAAAAAAGCAGGGGAAAGAGCATTGCCAATAATCACAGTTGAAGGCAGTAAAGAGGAACATGTGGTCAGTTCAGACCCATCAGTCCACACACTGGCACTTGGACTTGCTGATCTGTTTCAACCCCTTCATTTATAGACAAGGAAGCAACTTCCAAGAGATTGCACTTTCAGGTTTTCCATATCACTGTGGAATTTTAAAATATCCTAACTACACTGGAAAAACTTATCATCTACTTTGGAAATAATTCATGCCGATAAAAAACATGTCAAGTAGTAACTGTGGCCAGGGAAAACAAAAGCACCGTAATCAGGGTGGCCAGGAGAATATCAAGAGCTGGTTTCTGCAGAAATTGGCAAGCTGATCCTAAAATTCATATGGACCCAGAAGGACCAAAACAATCATGAAAAAGAACAAAGTTGGAGGAGTCACTCTTCCTGATTTAAAAGCTTACTACAAAGCTATACTAATAAGGATATGTGTTGCTGGCATAAGGATAGACATACAGATCAACAGAATAAAATTGGGAGTCTAGAAATAAACCCTCACATTTCCAGGTAATCGATTTTTCACAAGGATACCAAGACATTTCAATGGGGAAGCAAAGTTCTTGAAAAATGATTCTGGGATAATTGAATATCCACATGCAAAAGAATAAAACTGGATAACTCACACCGGTTAACTCCAAATGGATCTTAAACATAAAAGTTAAAACCATAAAACTCTTAGAAGAAAAATAGGAATAAATCTTTGTAATCTTGAGTTAGGAAAAGCTTTCTTACATACTATCCCAAAATCATATGCAACAAAAGAAAAAAATAAATAAATTAGACATCAAAATTAAAATGCATTTAATAGTGATCTCCAAACTCCAGATTAACTGCATTCAAATATTCTGGGAAAAAAGAAAAGGAGACTATATAAAAATATAGAATCCCAAGCCACACCCTCAGACAGTATGAAAAGCTATACTTTTACAAATCTCAGATTATACTGATGCTAACGTACAACGGCAGATGGAAATTCTCATTCTAGAAATTTAAAGCATGAAATAGAATGAGAAGAAAATATAGATGAATATCTTATGTCAGCATGAGGGAACATTTTCAATATGTAAAAGCAAAGAAATAAGCTATTTATTCATTCATTCATTCATATATATTTGAGACAGTGGCTTGCTCCATCATCCAGGCTGGAGTGCAGTGGTATCGTCACAGCGCAGTGCAGCCTTGACTCCCAGGCTCAAGGGATCCTTCCACTACAGTCCCCCACAACTGTAGCTGTGACCACAGGAAAGCACCACTATACCCAGCTAATTTTTTAATTTGTTTATAGAGACAGGGTCTCGCAGTGTTGCTCAGACTGTTTTGAACTCCTGGACTAAGGAATCCTTGTGCCTCAGCCACCCAAAGTGCTGGGATAACAGGCATGAGTCACCACGCCCAGCCCGTTGATTTATTAAGCACATACTTACTGGGACTGTCAAGCACATGCACTTTTTGGCTACATGAAATGTTTAAACATCTGTGTATCAAAAATCATCATTACAAACAAACTAGGAAAAACTATTTTTAATGTCTATAAGAAATGAAGATAATGTCTTTCATAACTTTTTTTAAATACACTTAATAATCTACTAAGAAAGGCAAGTAATAAAATAAAAGTAGGAAATTGACATAGTTCACAAAAGAAAATGAATTCCCAAAATTAAAATGCAAATATATGGAAAAGCGTTTGGCTTCTCTAATAGTTGTAGAGGAGACTATTTGGATAAAATACAAAATACGTGTGCTTATGAAGATGTTAAATATAAAAGCAAATGGAATGAATACCAGGGTTGTCATGGGTGCAGTTAAAGGAGAGCTTTCTTATACTCTCTTAGCAGTTGAAATTGCCACATATATGACTCTCACTCTTCTTGTAGGTCAACTTTTATCCAGTTATGTTGTGGTAGCAAACAACCCCAAAGTCTCAGTGGCTTACAACAATGAAGTTTTATTTCTCACTCATGGCGTGTGTTGGCTGTGGGCTGGGACATTGCTCCATGTGTCCTCTTCCCTCCAGGTTCCAGATTGCTAATAGGAATATGACACTATCTGGAATAGAGGAAAACACAGCATTGGAAACAGCGATGATTCTCAAAGCTTCTGCTGGGAAAAACCTCATGTCACTTCTATTCATGTTCCATTGACCAATGCAAGTCATAGGTTCAAAGAACAGGATAGAAGGGCCCAAGAAAGGGTCTCTAAAAGAATGCAGCAAGCAGAGGGTAGCAACTCATTTGAAAAAATTATACAATCTTCCACAATCTGCCTTCCTGATCATAGATATTCACTTTCTTCCCTTTGAATTAAAAATACACTCTCTCACACCCCAAGGAAAAATATTTCCCAAAGGCCTAGCTAATTATAGTTTCGGACCAAAAGTCCAAGATATTTGATAGTTTTTGAATCTGGTCCACATGGCTCCTCTTGATATACAGATCTTGATATAGAGATCTATGCACCTGAACAAAGGTTATCTACACGTACACAGGCACATCCCCCTACACACACACATGCATACACACCCAGCATACAATGGTGCAAGAGGAACAGTGTGATCAAAACAGACACTTTATGTGGAACGGGAAAGACTAAGAGGTCACACTTAAAACTGACACATAAATTTCTGAAATCCTACTGGACAAATTTTTTGTTTAAAAAGCCCTTTAACCTGAAGTTGGGAATCCATTATTCTTCACAGCCGTCCCTTCTTGAAAATCCTCCCTTCTTGTCTATCTCTAAAAATGGCATTGGAGAATATGCCCACGTTACAGCCTGGGTAGCTATTTCTTATAGAAGATTGGCAGACCCTAGGGCCATTTTAAGTACTCAGAAGTCTGTTTCTTTAGTACATGCTGGTGTCTCTTTTGGCTCTAGGACTCTCTCAAAAATGTAGCTTTTTATCATTTGATCCAATCAACAATACTTGTAAGTGGCACCCACAGTTCTTGGGAACATATCAATGCACTAAATTTTATAAATGAAAATCAATTGTATCTTCCAACCATGTAAACCCTGAAATTTCTAGATTATCTATTCCCTTTCAGTTCTGCTTGAATATTGGCCAATTCTTTTCTGAGCTAACTTCAGTCTTTTAGAACATTTCCAATAACAACGAAGTCAGGGTACAACATGCTAATTTCTCACTTTCCTACAAAGCCACAAGTTCATTAGTTTGGACACTGCCCCATATTTTATATTTTGTTGATGATTTTCTTGTTAGGCAACATCACTTTTATGGGACCAATTTCCATATTGGTCAACTTTTTGCTAAGTTTTGCTATCATAACAAACCCCAAAGTCTCAGTGAGTTACAACAAGGGTTTACTTCTCACTCATATACATGCTGGCTGCAGATCAGCTGCACCTGTGCTCCCTGTATGTTCTTCTTCATTCTGGGACCCAGGTTAAAGGGGCAGCTGCCCCATCTGACCCTTGCTGTTCTTACAGCAGATGGAGAAGAGTGATAGCAGAAGCAGCATAGCTTTTAAAGCTTTTGCTAAGAAAGGGCACACATCATTTATGCTCATGTTGCATTGGCCAAAGCACATCACACAGCTCAGACTAATTCCAATGAGAGAACCTGTAAGATCTTCCCATGGAAAAAGCACTGAGAGGCCCCTGTAGGGATGGGGCATGGGTGGAAGGAGGCCATCAATATTTAAAATAGGTAGTGTAGGCCCGGCGTGGTGGCTCATGCCTGTAATCCCAGCATTTTGGGAGGCCAAAGTAGGCAGATCACTTGAGGTCAGGAGTTCAACACCAGCCTGGCCAACATGGTGAAACTCTGTCTCTACTAAAAAATACAAAAATTAGCCAGGCATGGTGGCAGGTGCCTGTAATCTTAGCTACTCGGGAGGCTCAGGCAGGAGAAATGCTTGAACCTGGGAGGCAGAGGATGCAGTGAGCTGAGATCACACCACTGTACTCCAGCCTGGGGCACAGAGGGAGACTCTGTCTCTAAAATAAAATAAGTAGTACAGTGTTCCACACATCCATCACAAAATGGTGTGAATATAAGTAAAAAGTTCCGGGAACATGGGAGTTAATAAATAATAGCTTATTTCCCTTTTTATTTCTCTTCATCTCTCTTTTCCTTCACAATTCTGAGAGTTTAGCATTCTGTGATTTTGCTGATAGTATCTGCAACCAGTGAATGAGAATAATGGAATGAAAAACATAGTATAATCATCAGAGTGTTTCTTAATTTCCAATGTGGAGGACATATAGGAAATCATCCTGATTGCAACCTAATTTTTCTATCATTATCTTGTAGAATCATAGACTAACCTTCTCTTCTGTATCCTTTCAACAAATTCAGTAAATATATGCCATGTGTCTGTTTTAAAATCACCACAAAACTTTAGGAAAACATGTGTCATTAGAGTTTTCTTTGATTATTGCTAACAATCAAATACATTGTCCTCACCTAAAAGACCTTACCCTAAAATGATCTGTGCCAGCAAAGAATTAATTTCAAGACAAATATCCCAGTCGTCATTTGCTTTATTTCCTGAATTGCTTTCTTTGAGTCACTGACTATATATAAGCCACCATCATGCCATGACCAAAATAACTGGATTTCTGGGACTGTTTTTCTCTGTAAACACATTGGTAGAGCTACCAATAAAAATAGAAAAGAAACTCCTGAAGTGAAACATTTTCCCAAGGCAATGTTATTCACCTAGTTATTCAAAATTTTTCTCTATTACTGAGTTTGGACAGTGTCTTTAAGAAGGGTGAAGACACCAATCCATTTTCTCCCTCTTCTACCATGTTATGCAGCCAGAGGATGTAATCATGGGTAACAAAATTGGTAGACTTTGTTTTATTTACTCTCACCCTTTCCCAAAAAGTTATTTTTTTAAAAAATAAGGCTTCTGTATTAGTCCGTTCTCACACTGTTATGAAGAAATACCTGAAACTGAGTAATTTGTAAAGAAAAGAGGTTTAATTGACTCACAGTTCCACATGGCTGGGGAGGCCTCAGGAAATTCACAATCATGGCAGAAGGGAAAGCAAACATGTCCTTCTTTACATGTCAGCAGGAGAGAAAAGTGTTGAGCAAAGGGGAAAAAAACCCTTATAAAACCATTAGATCTCATAAGAACTCACTACCATGAGAATAGCATGGGGGTAACCACCCCCATGATTCAATTACCTCCCACTGGGTCCCTCCCACAACACATGGGGATTATGGGAACTACAATTCAAGATGAGTTTGGCTGGGGACACAGCCAAACCATGTCAGCTTCCCTTCATAAAATGTCACTTCCCTCACTCCAAATTGCAAACAAAAACTAACACAGAATTCAATTGTGGTAACTGTTTATCTAAACACCTGCCACCAAGGACCTTCCAGCAAGGAACAGCAGGGGACAAAGAGTGAAGATGTTGGGGCCAACTGGGAATTCCAGAAAAGAATCTGCTAAAAGAGCTAGACGTTTATACACTGACCTGGAGCTCGACACAAAACAAGAGCACTGAGAACTTCGCCAGAATGCCCTTCACCCACATGTCTCTGAGCCAACCATGTGCCAGGGCCAGCTTGTACCAGCTTAAGAAAACCAGTTGTCAAATTTTTGATAGCCTGAAATTGGCCATGCTGGGAGTATTTATACCATGGAAATTGTAAATGCTACAAACAAAAGCTTTAGTTTCCAGAGGGCTGGTTGCTAATGTTTACCAGCTCCTCATACGCCAGGCTGTGGTTGCTGCTCTCCAACTGAAATCCCATTGAAATGAGAGCATCACATTCCTTTCTCCCTGGATACTTTGCTTCCAGATTCTGTTCAGAAAGCAACAGAGAACATTAAGAAAATATGACCCTCATTACCCTGTCACTGAGCATTAACCACAGAGTCTATCCAAGTGTGCTCTGCATAGGAAACAGGGCTCAAATTCATCCTCTGCTGATGTGCAGAGCCATGTCATTACCTGAGGTCAGGAACTGTTGGTTTTTAATCACTGTTGTTCCCGCTGTTCACAATGAGCAAGAGAGTCTTGAAAGAGAGTGAGAAAAGTAGGGGCATGAAAAAAGGGACTGAAGTTTTGCCTGTGGCATTGCAAATCATGCAAGATCAGGAGAGATGTTCAAACCTCACTCTGCAGGCTGTTTCCTTTCTCACTGGAATGATACCACAGTAAGATAAAAGGCTCCCATGTGGGAAGAAGACCAGATCTGATTCCACCTCCAACACTGACTCACAGTGTGACCCGCAAATGTGTTCAACTGCCCTCCCAGGTACTGTGATTCTAGTGATTTTCACAGAAGCTACCACTTGTGGAAGTGCTAGGGGATAATGCAAAAACAAATAGGACTACATCTAAAAAACAAAAAGGAAGAAAGGGAGAGAGGGGGAAAATGTAAAGAAAGAGAAACAAGTTTTAAAAAGGAAACAGAAAAAAGGAAATTGGAAGCTGAGGCTAAAATGGTTTTCTCATCCATAGGAATTGAAAAGAAGTTCATTTTCCCCAAGTTCCCCTAAACTCAATAATTGGCTTTAAAATAAGTAAATGTCAGCGGGGCACAGTGGCTCATGCCTGTAATCCCAGCACTTTGGAAGGCCAAGGTGGGCGGATCACCCGAGGTCAGGAATTAGAGACTAGCCTGGACAACATGGTGAAACTCCATCTCTACTAAAACTACAAAAAATTAACTGGGCATGATGGCAGGTGCCTATAATCCCAGCTACTCAGGCAGCTGGGGCGGGAGAATCACTTGAATCCGGGGAGGCGGAGGTTATAGTGAGCCAAGATCATGCCACTGCACTCCAGCCTGGGCAATAAGAGTGAAACCCCATCTCTAAATAAATAAATAAATAAATAAAATAAGTAAATGTCAAAACTGTGAACTTAATACCTACATATGAATAAAATATCATTTTGTATTTTTTTAATATACCAAAGACTTGTGCACAAAATTTTATTCAGGGAAAAAAGTTCTAGTGCTGAAAAATAAGTTGGAAAGCTACTCAGAGAAAGAGAAAAATGGAGGGTTACTAATCAATAGCATAAAGTTTCAGTGCAGCAAAATAAATAGGCTCTAGAGATCCACTGTACAACATGGTGCTTATAATCAGCAATATGTATTGTGCACTTAAAATTTTTTCAAGTAGCCAGACATGGTGGCATGTACCTGTAGTCCCAGCTATTTGGAGGTCTTAAAGCAGGAGGATTGCTTGAGCCCAGGAGATCAAGGCCACCCTGGACAACACAGTGAGATACCATCTCCAAAGAAAAAATTAAGAGAGTAGATCTCATGTTAACTGTAATTACCACAATTAAAGAAATAAAACTATTCAACAAAATGAATATTAGCAAATATTTTATTGTGAGCTCATTACAAGGCTAGATATGCTTACAAATAAAAAGAGAATGAAATATTTTCCTCAAGAAACTCAAAGCTAGACTTCCAATCCAAAGGTTTATGCTTTAAACTACCCCTAACACTCTCAACAGAGCAATTCCATTTAAATATTTTTATTGTAAACAAAGACTTGGAACCAACCCAAATGCCCACTGATGATAGACTGGACAGGGAAAATGTGGCACATATACACCATGGAATACTATGCACCCATAAAAAATGATGAGTTCATGTCTTTTGTAGGGACATGGATGAACCTGGAAACCATCATTCTCAGCAAACTGACACAAGAACACAAAATCAAACACCACATGTTCTCACTCACAGGCAGGTGTTGAACAATGAGAACACATGGACACAGGGAGGGGAGCATCACACACTGGGGTCTGTGATGGGGGGAAATAGGGGAGGGACAGCAGGGGGCGGGGATTTGGGAAGGGATAGCATGGGGAGAAATGCCAGGTATAGGTGATGGGGAGGAAGGCAGCAAACCACACTGCCATGTGTGTACCTATGCAACCATCTTTTTTTTTTTT